>OX103973.1:4371219-4395770 GCA_944470395.2 Schistosoma turkestanicum | reverse complement strand
TTTTACTGAGTAACTCTGTAATTTTCGTTAAATACAATCCGGTTGCCCAACCTGTGTTCTGTTTTCACTACCAATGGCCTTCTAAATAGGTCACTTCTTATTGGCTTAGTATACGTTTTGACAATCACAGCCATTACTAATCTGGAAAAGTAAGTTTCGTATTCAAATTGCGCTGGGTTAGTTGCATTTCCTTTGGGTTGTATAGTTTCCAAGCATTCTAATATTTAAATACTCTATTACTGCATTAAATTACAAAGTTATTCTAAAGAACACAAACTAACTTATCTGTCTCTTGTAGTCTACACTTTGACACTGTTTGCGGAGCTTCATCTTTATGATATGGTCAGACAACTTAAGGATTGCATTTCAATTTTTTCAAGTAACGCAAAAGTGCTCTATTTTACCAAGGATTACTACTTGCAATAATAATTTTATTGCGGGGTTGTTGTGAAGATTGTTAAGTTTTGTTTGTAACCATGAATCGATCAATGTTAGACCACCATTTGAGACCTGGAAGCACTGGACGGCTGTTTCGTCCTGGTAAAGGACTCATCAGCAGTGCGCATCCTCGACTCATTGTACCTTTATCGTTAATCAAATTAACCGTTCACGTATGTTCAAACACAAATCACACCAGCTTAAGTGATACGTTAAGAGAATTCGTTGGAATGCTTAATATTGATAAATTCTATTTTTTAGGTGCGTTATTCAGTTTATTAGTTCACAGGTAATGATAATAATAATAATCAGCACAGATCCAATTAGATATCTGTGTCTATCGACAAGATTACTGATCATCACAATCATGACATAATTTATTACTTTGAATGACATGCATAGTCATGCAATCGGCCCAACAGGTCCTGCTATTCAGTCACAACAATTCAGGACATTTGAATGAACTAATCGAATTCAAATAACTTATTGTTGACAATTAATTAATCAACTAATTTGTACAAGCAACAAAAAGTGTCTTCATTGTTAACTGATCACGCATTTTGAAATACAAAATAACCAAACAATAATTGCTAAATTTTTATAATCATACCATTAAATTTTTATCAACAGAAGTCAGGTATTTCACCTGTCTGTGGATAAATGTTAGCCTACTTTAATGAACTTCAACACTAAAATATATCAAGAAAAAATCGATACATAGTGCTTAAGGACATATATTTTACTGATAAAGTTTACTTAAGGAAAGCAAATATACTTGTAATACTGATCTTGTGAGGCTAATGGTTTACAGTACTCTGAGTGTTTATTTCTGGTTAAAACCAGTTCATATGTGTACATTCTGACCTACACTTCGAAATATTTCGAATGACAATGCGTTGTTTATAGTTTTTTTTATGGGAAAATATGCCCACTGCCTTCACTTAATTGGGATGTTCTGACTAAAAGTGAGAACAAGAATGAATAGCCTGGCTGTAAATGCTAAACTGAGCTTTTGGATAAAGAGAATTCACTTACCGGATTTGAAAAGTTTTGATTCCACACTTATGGTGTAACGTAGGCTCCAACAAACCTGGGATAGTAAGGAGAATAAGAATTTATACTGGGTAATTGGTTGCAGCTGGTCTAGCATTACTCTTCTAACTTGTAGATTAGACTGTTAGATCAAAGATGAGGCATGTGATACTCTGAATAAATCATCTGCTTCTAATTGGGAACCTAAATCAAATCTCAGCTTAAATATGCATAAACAATGATGGACAATTATGAGGATAGCGTTCTGTGACACCTGAAAATCTTTTTCTGTGTAAATCACTAGTATTCAGAAAGAAAGCTGAAGTTACCAGTGACCAACAGCTTTGCATGCTAACAAATAATTTCCATACACGAGGGTAGTTGTAGTTCATCCATTTTGTGTCATCACTTAGATTTAACCAAGTGTCTTTCTTCTTGTATTGATCATTTTCGTGAATATTTCAACATTACAGACTTGTCACAATATTATTATCATTATGATTTTATTTCACACAACACTCATTCTACTAGGATGTAAAATTGTATTTTATCACAAAAGATTATCATGCTTGTTTGTCACATTGTTCTTGATCTGTGGAAGCATTTTTGAACAAGATCGGTTTGTTTTTGATAATCTATGTATAACCTGATTATTACAACCACTCATTCATAACAGTGAGTCGATTTATAAGTTTCACTTATAAACATAAACACTTTATTTCAGTTGTAATTCAGTTTTTAAGCCCTGAAATTTAGTAAGAGTACTAAAGTAGCTAGTAATATATTGAGCAAAATTATTCCTAATGAAGTAAACAATATGATAGGCATTGGAGATTGATACTGACCTTGTATGTATATGTTTGAAAAACATTTATTATCTTCAAACAAACTATACATTTCATTTTATGAGATATCTTATCTCAGATTAAAAATTCTCTAACTTTGAATGTGACTGAAAATGTTACTCTTCGGAGCTTCATCAAATACACGTTAAACATTTAAGCTTGCATTACGGGGTTGTGAAGATTGTTAAGTTACACATTTTTGAAACCATGTATCGATCAATGTTAGACCACCATTAGAAACCTGGAAGCACTGGGTGGCCGTTTCGTTCTGGTATGGGACTCCTCAGAAGTGCGCATTTGAATTTAATCAAGTTAGACATTAACACCGTCGGATACCGGCTCGGTGGTCTAGCGGTTAGGGCGTTCGCGCACAATACCAAACGTCCTGGGTTCGAATCCTGTGAGGTGCAGGAGTCGTGGATGCGCACTGCTGAGGAGTCCCATACCAGGACTTGACGGACGTCCAGTGCTTCCAGGTTCCTAATGGTGGTCTAACAATGATTGACTCATGGCTTTAAAAATGTGAAACATTTAAACGTCGATTGAGTTATCAAATTATCAATTTAAATTTACTTTTTTACTGTTTAACTCAGTTAAGTAATCTGTTTTTCTGTAATGAATTTTGTCATAATATTCAATTCTTATTTCTTTTGTAATAATAATTATGTTACTTAATACATATTCAGTAGCTTTACTAATTGCTGGTGATTTTTTTAAATACAATACTGATAATATCTTTTCAGTTATTTTAAATTTCTAAATATTTGTTTTAATTCGTGACATTCGATCGATTTTTTTTAATGCAATTGTATTCTTTTGAAATTCTTGATCGACTATATTGATTATTTGTGTGCTCAATGTACATTTTTCACCGATAAAAATTCCTATATTTTAATGTATATCACTCTTGCGTCTGTTTGTTGCTTATAATAATAAGTATTATTATTGAAATTAGGCAGCCAATGATTATTTTTCACTGAATTGTATATTTCTGGTTGATTATTCTTATATATATTGATTTAGCCAAGCAATTCGTCTATGAGTTCAATTTGACGCATGTAAACGATCCGGACACTTCAGTAATTTATTTCAAATTGGTTGTTGTGTGGTGTGAGCTACTTATAAGTAGTATATGTCGTGAGTGTCAATGTAATGTCTGGCTGCAGAAGATGGGGTAAGATCAAGAAAGGAAAAGTTAGAAAACAATGGAATTTGTATGAAACGCATGAATAGTGAGTGACAATGGATTGATGTTTTGCAACAGGAACAGTCTAGTTCGATATGATGGACTGATAATTTGTAAATGAACTATTTACGATATGGTTTTCCAATATATATATATATATATATATATATATATATATATATATAACATTGGTTGTAAACTCAAGGATTCATAGATTACGCTTACTGTAAAGGTTAACATTCTTATTGGTTAATGGATAACATTTCTACGGAGTTGAATGCATACAATGATGAAAAGTTTTCGATTATCGTTTTTTATACAGATCAGTTCATGATAATAAATTTTATAACTGCTTCTCAATAGCTTCTATAATAGACTCCTTTTAAGATCAATAAAACAATGACATTGTATAATGATTTGAAAATCTTGTAAATGAACTCCCAAATCGTTTAGTGTATTTGTACATATGTAATGATATGAATAGGAAGTGAGTTCATTTCAAATATTCAGTGATACAATTTGAACTTAAGATTTAAGCTGAAGTGTTATGCATTACTAATCTAAAATTAATGCTAAATGATATTATTTTTGGAAAATTAGGTTTACTAAACTTAACATCATTTTTGTGATCTAAGTGTTAATAATTTGGTATGACCTTGAAGCTTGAGTGTAGCACTAATTGGTTCTTACCTTAAAACTGAAATCAGGCTGCAGTGAATATAATTGTAAAATATTCACTAAAATTATTGGAATCGTATTGGGAAAAGGATTATGAAAATAGTCACTAGTATATGATACCTAAGTATCAGGTTTTCATGTGGTTCAACTGAACTATAATGAATGTAGTACATAACAAATTATCCAACCGAAACTCTCTGAAATTTGAGACAAATGATGATCATTTGATTAGCGATTTGTTCAACATATCAGTTGTCTTACGTTTTTTTTTGTTCTGTAGGAGGAACAACTATGGACGTATTTTACTTAATTTCGCTATCATTTGTAAAAATTGCTGGCAACTCACAAGAATACATCTGTAAGCGTTGGTATACAGCGTGCTGAAAAGGCTGAGAATATCGCATGCCGTTGGCATGTATTGGAAATTACCTGGCAATTTTCGGATGATCGACTGATAAGGTACCATACTTTGTATGATTATATATCCTGACACTAAATTCAGCGACGTAAGCTTACTGATAAACTATGAAACCCTAGCGTTTTCTGTTCAGCAATAAGTAAAGATTAAGTTCTGAATGCGTCTTCGTTTTTCTGTAAAAAATTCTTGGGATTTAGAAAAGAGCCATCAAGTCTGTTGGGAACGTTAGATCCCCGGAAATCGCTTGATAAATAAATGCCTTATTTTGGATTGCACGTTTGCCAGCATGGGCTGATCAGCTGACATTGAGATTTCATTTCCCATCAGGAAGATCCATGGCTGTGATAGGCTGATGTGTATTTTAGTGTGCTATTTTCGTAACTGTCCGAAGGACGTTTCTATGATGCATCAATAAATGAGAGTTGTGTGCTTGAGTGTATTGTGCTTGCTGAATGTTTGTGGAATATACTTTCTACGCTTACCAAGTCTTCTGTTTTGCAGTTTTGGGATCAAGGTAGCCTACCTGGACGCTGATTGATTGTCTCGTTCGTGTTTATCGACTAAGGTGAACTCGTGTTAGCTTCAAGCGTACTTATTGACGAACCTAACAAGAATACATGAGATTGACTTCCTGCATAATATAACATCACCTATTAGTAGTTAAACCAAGATGAATGAACATAAATATATTTATGAAAAGAAATAAGTAAACAGGTAGGACAATCACATTAATAAACAATATTACATTTCGATAATGTACAAAAAGTTTGTTAAGCAATTACAAAATAACAATGAAACTACATTTCAGTATCAACAGAGAGAAAAAGTAACTAGAAAAAAAAAACTTCCTAGATGCTTCAAAAAATAAGTTAGAAATATCTATAATCGAAATGATAAAAATTAGTTTATCTAACATGAAAATCAAATAGCATTTATAATGCACAAATTCAACTAAGCCATCGTTCCCATTAAAACAAGAGTTTTAAATTAAAAACTATGCATTGAACATTGAATAGATTGAAAGATTTCCCAGTAATAAATTAAACAACCTTTACAAAAGTTTTATCTTATATCCTTTTAGACGTTTAAAGTTGATTAATTGCAATAAATTCGAGTTTTAAATGTGAACATTAACGTGGATAAAGCTATATCCGCATGTCTCAGACATAACCGAATATTCATTTTCAAAACTTACTCTTTGTCATGTTATCAACTGATTAGAACTCTATAGGATTTGAAATTCAAGAGTAAAGTGACAGCTAATAATTAATAACTTGCGTTGAGTGAATACTTGTAAGTTGAAACCATGTTGAACTATGCAGACTTAAGTTTGCTACCCGTTTTATTATGTCGAGAACATCAAGATCAAACCAAGTGTTCACATTCCCATATTCAGTTACTGTAAAATACAGCCTTATAGTGATTATTAATCTCTCTACCAATTAAGTCATTGTCAAATGTCAACGGTTATAGTTTTGGTTTGTATTTTTGTAATTGTTTCCTAATATGCTGTCACTAATTTACATAACATTACTTTTCAGAAATACATTTCTTTATTCCTACAGTTGTTTCGGTCACATTCTGATACAGAAAGTTAGACAGTAGTGACCAATATTCATGAATAATAACTGCACTAATTCGTAAAAATGACTGCAGATACAAATGCTGAACTCTGGTAGGTCTCTGTACCGCGAAGTAAAACAACTGTAGAGAATTTTAGAAAAAACTTTCAAAGTCTACTTTAGTCAATGTTTATCTCTAATAAAAATTCAGATTCAGCCTGAACAATCATGGCCAAATGTTCAAGTAAAAGGCGATAAAAAAAGTGCAACTTACAACAACACCTCCTATTACCATGCATATACATTTCTAAATCCGTCAATGCAGTCATATTTTTTGTAATAGGCTTAGAGTAGAGAGTGCACGACTTGATTGAATTCTGTAAATATTTAGAACAAAACAGATTATTATATCATTAAATTATTGTAACTTTTAATGTGTAACAATAAATCAAGTTAATAAGACTTTGTTTTAATATTCTCTCCTTTACAAAATTAGTGTTGTAATACGACAGCGTATGAAAATATCTGAGAAAACAATAGTTTAGCCTAGTATAATAAATACACTTGTCACTATTTACAATAATCACAGTTATCTCACATATACATGAGATAAAATTTTAGCCTCATAATCAACTAGTACTTCGATAGACTTGATCATGATGTAGTGAATGAGAGCACAGGTGGGGCAACCGGATTGTATTTAACGAAAATTACAGAGTTACTCAGTAAAATAGGAAAACCATATCGTAAATCGTTTATTTGCAAAATATCAGTTCATCATATCGAACTAGACTGTTCCTGTTGCAAAATATCAATCCATTGTCACTCACTATTCATGCGTTTCATACAAATTCCATTGTTTTCTAACTCTTCCTTTCTTGATCTTCCCCCATCTTCTGCTGCCAGACATTACGTTGACACTCACGTCATATACTACTTATAAGTAGCTCGCACCACAGTACTAGTAGTAGTAGTAGTAGTAGTAGTAGTAGTAGTAGTAGTAGTAGTAGTAGTAGTAGTAATAGTAGTAGAAAACAAACATGTGTATAAAAGTCTGACCAATATAATCAAGCACTACTGATTTTTAAAATGATCATTCAACTTACAACAGGATATGTATAGGAATCACATTCACAGTCTAATTGACATTCATCCAAACAACTATTGGTTGCATTAACACTTCTCAATGTATGCGACTGCATAAATTTTTTGTCAGGTAATCCAGGTTTACTTATCCAAATTGTATAATTGCATCGAGAACAGTTGATAGATTTCGAACAAGGTGATACATGCACTGAATAAGAATCGATTTCTATTTATCACAAAAAAAGAAAAGATTGTCAATAATATATTTTGGGGCAGAGTTTTGGAGGTTTGCGTTTTTACACATTTGAAATATCGTAACAGTGCTCACTAGTGACTAGCTTCGTGGGGAAATTCTCAGAGTTCTAGTTGAGAAGACGTGACCAATGGAGTTCAACCCTGTCTGGTGTAGGCAGTAACCACCAAAGACAAATGGGTGAGGTCGCGCAAAATCCGTAGATCAATCAGAGCTAGACATTAACACCCGTTGGACGCCGGCCCAGTGGTCCGATGGTAAGTCATTCGCACACAAGACCGTAGGTCCCGGGTTCGAGTACTGTGAGTTGCAGAAGTCATGGATGCGCACTGCTGATGAGTCCTATACCGGTGAGAAACGGCCTTCCAGTGCTTCCAGGTTTCTGTTGGTGGTCTAATAATGATTGATTGATGATTTCAAATGTGTAGTAATATATTTGTAAATTTACTATACCCTGATGTATAGATTGCTGCGGCTAGTACAAATAGCCAATAATCATTCATGCTTATAGTTGAATAAAATCTATTCGATGTAACTAGATGCTTGTATATGGTTTTAAACCATGAATTGCTTGTTTTTGAAGGTTTAGAAATGGTTCTTCAGTGTTCAAACTTCTGAATTGTTTATCGAAATCTTGACAGTTTATAATGCTTTTATTCAAATCATGAATCAGTCAATGCTAGACCAAGTGGAAGTACTGAACGGTTGTCTAGTCCTCGTATAGGACTCATCACCCATTACATAATTACTCAATCAACAAATGAAATCGTATTAACCATGAAATTCAAGACTATTAAGTTTGGTTGCATATGAAATAAATATTAATTTGCAGAAGCTGATTCTTCGTCATTTATATCTATTGGTTCATTGATTCATATCAGAAGAATCTGAAGAAAACTGTCCACAAACCACAAGCATATTGTACAACACTATATAACAGGGAATTAGCTTGAAAGCGTAACTTGATATACGTAGGATTATTAATGTATATTATTCTTGTTTAATTATTAGACAGACAGCAATGCATGATAAGTAATCACTGTTTATAAATTCTTACACATATATCTTTTCGAATAATAACAAAATATATTAACAAATCATGAACCCGATCATCGTTAGACCATCATTGGCAATGAGGAGGTACTGGACGGTCGTTTCATTCATTACAGAACTCATCAGCAATACGAAGAAGCGGCAATAAAGCCAAGGAACTTCGATTTCGTCAGCGCTTAACCTCATGACCATTGAGTCAGGTTACCAAAAGTGGTTCGTTACATTGATCGGTTCATAATTTAAATGAAACTCAACAGTCTTCACAATCCGATAGTTGTATATATATATGCAACGTCTTTATTTAGTTAAATTAATAACTCTACTCAAAATATTGAAAGCTTACCACAACATCTTTTCGATCCAAACATATAACTAGTTTGATTAAACAATGGTAGGTACTTGTAAATATTATCACTGAACAGAGTACATTTTGGTGATGATGGTGTCTAATAAAAATTGTCAATAAAAAATGATAATCAAACAGAGGATATTTAGGCATTATTTTTTTTCAATAAAAATGATTTTTTTCAGTATTCACGATAGAAATTCATTGATTAAAATGCAGTTAACCAACGGGTAACACGAACGTTGTTAAAATGTCAACCATGGTACATTGATTCAAATTGTGATATGATGATATGCATTACATCAGTATAAAAAGTTTTAGTGTGTTTTAATTAGACTATGCATTGAACATTGAATAGATTGAAAGATTTCCCAGTAATAAATTAAACAACCTTTACAAAAGCTTTATCTGATATCCTTTTAGACGTTTAAAGTTGATTAATACAATATATTCGTGTATAAATTAATGTAAAATATAATAATCTTAAAGTTTAATGATACAAAACGACCTGGAATGTATGAAATGCATCGATCTGCAACGAATATTTCCAGTTTGTAGACAGTGACTTCGTTTTTTTTTCAACACTTTTCTACCAGTTTTACGTAATATGATTTAAACTACTCATAAAAAACAGTAGTATATGGTATCTACACAAAAATATCAAGACTTACAATTGCATACGTATAGGAGTAACATAGAGGCCTTGATAAACACTCGTTAAAACAATTTGTTGACTTATTGATCACAAGTAATGTATATCTTTCTATGAATGATTGACCTGGTGTTCCCCAACCAGTTATCCAACGTGTAGAATTACAACTCATCTTTCCCTGACATGTCAAACAATCTTTGCATGGCGACAATAAATTGAATGTCTTAGTAAAATTTATTTGTGTATAAGTAGAAGTAATAAGATAAGATGAAATGAATATTGAAGTAATCAATAAATGATTAATCATTTGGTGAAATTTTTAAGCTGTTACTATTTGTTCAAGAATAATAATTAAACGTTATTACTTACAAAAGCCATTTATATAATTTTGATGAGTATGTAATCATTGGTCATTTTTAATGGTTTAAGCCATAAACTGACCAATCACAATCATGTATTAGTGAATAGGGATGAATGAAATTATCTAAACGTTATGTCATACTATATTGGAAAAGGATCATACAGGTTTCTATAGAATAAACTGATCGCTTTAAAGAACGACGTCTGATTGATTTTGATTGATATAACATAAAAAGAGGTTGGAATCTAGTCACTTATTTAAATAGAACAGTGAGAATTGATTAACACAAATGACTAATTAGATATAGAATGTGTTGGTGGGTAGTAAAAATGTCATGCTTATCTGAACTAAGAAAATCATACTTGCAATATCTTTTATAAGGAAGTTATTGTACTGAGTCTGTCAACTAATGTAAAATATAGGCAGTTAGATATCCCTCTAAAATATGAATAGGTTTTTGATCATTGAATCACACGAAAGCAGATGCTTTGTAAAGTGTGACAAGAAAGATAAACTGTTTTCAGTTGGGATACTGATATATGATATTTACATACACAAACATTTTATCGTTGGAGATTAAAGGGACTGTGTATAGTTTATCAATAGTATTTTAAAACTGGCAATCGTAATATCTACGATCAGCTTTGTACTCGAATGAAGAAAGGTTTTAAAGCCTGAGAAATTGCCGTTCATGGAACCTGTGCTCTAACATTAAGCGTATAGAATTCAATCAATATTATGTAATATAAAAATTCATTCCGAATGTTTTTAAAATACAGATCCATTGCTTCCTTATGTAAATCGTAAATATCAACACTGGATGTCAGATTATAGTGGTGAAGCAGTGTTCATCGAAGACAGTGGATGAAGTTGCGCAAGGCCGTGAAGTTAGACATTACCACCGTTAGATACCGGCTCAGTAGTCCTGAGATTAGGTGTTCGCGAGTAAGACCAAAGGTCGTGGATTTGAGTCCTGCGAGTAGGAGTCGTGGATGTGCACTGCTGATGAGTCCCATACTAGGACGAAACGGCCGTCCAGTGCTTTCGGGTTTCTAGTGGTGGTCTAACATTGATCGATTCATAATTTCAAAAAGTAACTCAAAAACCTTCATAACTCCACACAACAAATAACACCATAACAATCAAGAAATTAAACTATGATTCAGAGGCTACGAGTTTTCAAAATAAAATATCAATAGCCGAAATCTGGCTACTTCATTCATAAGCAGCTTATTGATAGTGTTTTTCGATCATGATTATAGTCACGTTTCTACTTTTTACACTAATCACAGAATAAGATATATTTCAAACTCCACTATTTTTTTGTGATTATGTCAGTCAGTTACAAAGTGAAAATTCTTACGTAGGTACATCAGTCCAAATTGCCTTACCGCATCAGTAAAGATACTGCATTGTCAATTCGAACCAAATAATATTAGAGGTAAGAGGTATTAGCGGTAATTGAAACGAATAATGATATAATATATCATTCGAGATATAGACCCCAGAGAAATCGATTAAAAAGAAGAAAAGATGAAGATAAAGGTGCTGAGAAATTCAGTAGATTAGGATTTGAGAGAACACAAATAATTGATACACCAGCAGCATTGCAAACGATTTCGAGCCATGTCGTTCAAGGTCTCTAACCATCAGTTACAAGCATCTCGTGGACCCCAAACAGATAGTCTACACCTACCGACATGACTCAGTCCACTTGTCAGAGCAATACGCGCAATGCTTTGGAGACACCTACGATCGAAAACAAGTAACATACGAATATTCTCTGCTATTATTGGCCATGTTTAACAGCTTTAAAGTAGGACAGGGGGAACTGCTGCGCAGTAGACCCATCCTTTAGTCAGCAAACGGATATCTCGTCTGCGCCATAAGTGACGCAGGTTGACAAAAGCAAATCGAGACTTCTGTATCCGTGCTGAGATTTCGCCAGTCACTAGGCCATCAGCACTGATGAAATTCCCAAGATACTTGAAGCGGTCCACACGCCCGACTACTTCACTTCCTTTCACCAGTTCAGGTGCCGATGCAACATTCCGCATTTCAAGGGAGAGAATCGCATTCACAACATGCCTGCATTGTTGCTTATGATGGTCAGAAAACTCTGCATTTTATCAGCCTCTATACCAAATAGAACTATGTCATCGGCATATTCTGAGTCAAAAAACGAATCTCCCAGTAAAAGTTCAACTCCTGAAAAGTCAGATGATGAAGGTGTTGAGTCTAAAAGCACTTCAATAATAAAGTTCAACTAGAATGGAGAGATAGCCATGGATAGCCATGATGAACACCATTTGAAGTAATCCATTCTGATGACAGTTCGCCATATGCTCTAACTCAACAAGTGGTCTTCTAGTAGAGAGGTTGTATACGGTTAATTTACTTCTTCGGTTCACCTCTCAGAGTCAGATTCTGCCACAGAACCTCATAATCAACAGAGTCAAACACCTCTTTGAGGTTCAGGGAGACAACTATTGTAGGACGCCGAAATGTGTGTCTGTGTTCCAGGACCTGACGAAGAGTGAACATGTGGTCTGTACATCCACGTGCAGGTCTGAAACTAGCTTGGTTTTCTCCAGTTTGCTCTTCACAAGTTATGGTTAGGCGTCTTAGTATTATCGAGGCTAACATTTCGGACATTGCATTAGTCAAATTGATCCCTCATTGATGGTCACAAGAGGACTTATGTCCTTTCTCATAGACTGGGACAATCAGTGATTGAGATCAGTCAGATGGGGTTGCGTCCATTTCCAAAATTCTACTTAAGATCTCAGTCAACTTAACCTGCTAAAACTTGATGAACATCGGCAAACATTTTAAGTGTCAGTCTGTCAACTTCATAGAGAGTCGAAGGACTTACGTCGATTTGCCATTCTGGATGACTAGAGATCATATGCAACCGAAGTGTGGCTGAAGGCCAATCGAACTGATCCGTAAATTTTTCCGCCCATCTATCCGATCTCTTGCAATGAGAATGAATAATAAGACTATCCTTTTTTGAAATAGTCTCATCTACACCCCGAATCCTAATACCGCTTTCCTTGACAAGCTCGAACAGTAGTCTGCTGTTGCCTATCGCCGCTACTTTTTCCATCTTTCTCGTTTTCTCTACCTACAACTGTTCGATATCATTGCGTAAGCTTTTTATCAGCCTGCGCCTGAGCTGACTCCGCTCCTAATTGCACTCAGAGCCAGATGGGATGAGTTTAAGAGCATCCATCAGTTCGGTAGATACTATTGTAATCCACGGCTTCTCTCTAAGCGTACGGTTTACCTTACTAGCAGATACCACTGCTGTTTCCACAATCATTTGGATATCTTTACGAGCTGCCTCAGGGTGGACATCAATTACATAGTTGCATAACTTTTTTTCTAACTGTTCCTGAAACATATTCTTAGCTTATCATTTAGTAGAACCCTGAGAAGTTTGCTTGTGGTATCTTTCATACTTCCAGTAAGCCTCAAACAAATACAAGCTCGCACTAGGGCACGTTCTGAATATAGAAAAGTGCTCCAGAATGAGCGGAGGTCTTCAACACAGCCTCTTCACCTATGGCTGATGGCGAAATGGTCTAGTTCATTCGGCTTTGGGGCCACCAGATCAAGAGATGTTTTTCTTGATACTTAAAGTTAGTATTTGCTAGAAATAGGCGGTTATCTGAGCATAGTCGCAGTAGACGGTCGTAATTATCTGATCTTTGAGCCACATAAGCGACTTTCTACTGGGATCCAGTCTGAAAGAGCTAGTTCTGCACTAGAACTTATTGCTATATCTACACTAGTGAGACCACGGGACTCGAAAGCAGGACTTCTAGATAGATGAAGCGTAAACCTAGTTGGTTCTTTATCTGGACAAGATTAAATCAAATTAATCATTCAGCTGGAATCCTGTATACGCGGTTCGGAGACGCAACGTACATTGATGGCACGAGATTCCAGAATCCTAGCTAAGGAAGCCTGTTGCCCTATTCGACACCAACATTTGGTTTGCAGCGGGATGTCAGAAGACGAGAAATAGCGTTTCGTGTACTCAGAACAGTTGCATTAGCGGCGCAAGGGGATAAAGGAATGAAGTAAGTGTCGGTCGTAGAGACAAGGTAGTTATTAGGAAGTGTAGAAAGGATTTGATTCTGACCGATTTGTGCTTTTACGGGTGAATGTTATTTACTGGTTGCCCACACCATGGAAGGGCTGTCTAGTTGTCAGAGATTATATTATCATTCATCATCTATTAGACGAATTTTATTTTTACCACTTCTTCAGAAATAATTTTCATTATGAATCAAGATGAATCTTAAATTATCTGGTAAAATCGTTTTGTACAACTTTTTCAATTGATCACTGATTGTATGTGTAAAAATCTTGATCGAAAGCTGTTGTTATTCCAGACTATGACTTAATTAAATCAATAATACGCAAATAGTACGCATGTTAAACAACTATCGAGAAGATTTGACAAAATAACTATCAAAAATCCAAATAGAATACCAAGAGCAATAAACGGAGGTACGACAATGAAAAATAACACGTTTCAAATTAATCGAGAGTTTGCATAAAGATGATAAGAATGTTTGCATTACGGGGTTGTGAAGATTGTTAAGTTACACATTTTTTGAAACCACGTAACTTAACAATCTTCACAACCCCGCAATGCAAATTACATGTGCTCACTAGTGACTAGCTTCGTGAGGAATCTTCTCCGAGTTCTAGTGGGAAGACGTGACCAGTGAAGTTCAACCTGTTCGGGTGTAGGCAGTGTCTACCGAAGACTGTGTATGAGGTTGCGCAACTTCGTGAATTTGATCAAGTTAGACATTAACACCGTTAGATATCGGCTCAGTGGTCCTATGGTTAGGCGTTCGCACACAATACCGAAGGTCCTGGTTTCGAATCCTGCGGGACGCAGTAGTCGTGGATGCGCACTGCTGAGGAGTCTCATGCCAGGACGAAACGGCCGTCCAGTGCTTCCACGTTTCTAATGGTGGTCTAACATTGATCGATTCATGGTATCAAAAAATGAATAAGAATGTTTGTTTGTTTATCTTATTCACATATTAATTGAAACATTGAACATATTCTTAGTTCTGTTTTCAAATGATCCGCGGTAAACAACTATGATTGGAATGCTATAAGTTTATTGATATGAATGTAAAAAAATCTGTTGTAAGGAAATAAGACCGATGTATATATATATATATATATATATATATATATATATATATATATATATATGTACATTGTTTTGCTGTGATGAATATAGTTAACGCATTACGTGATCAACTAAAAAGAATACAGAGAGAATAGTCAATCAAATATAATAAATAAATAATAAGTTGTACAATAATTATCAAATAAAACTTATTCAAAGTAATAATGAGAAAAATAGGTCATCATCATCATCATCATCATTTTCTGAATAGAAAAATTCAAGCAACTTTTTATTTAATTCACACACATAAAACATCATTAGTAACACGTTACTATTTAACAATTTTGGAACAGATTTCATTTTACAATGTCAAATTAATGTAAATTTTTGATCATCAGGTGAAGTTATAATAACAGTAATAATAATAATAATATATTCCTGATAATCTTTATCATTGTAAAAAAAGGGTTTCTATAACGACACATTGTATTGTATGAAATGTCTGAAGTTATTACGGAAAACAATTAGATCAACTTAGTTAGTATATTATCAATGTGTTTAAGTGTTAACTTTATTCTGTTAAGAATTTGAGTCTTTTTTTTTTGAAAAAAAAATTATTATTTAACTTGAAAGAGTTTACAATAACAACACTTGATGTTTGTTAAGAAATAATCAATTTGACATCTGTGGAGCTTCTATTTGAATGCCACTAACGATTCCAGACAAACAGATACAACGCAGAAGTTCGTACGTGAGTATACATCAGTTCAGGTTGCCATACCACATCAGCACAGAGATGCAACTGTCAGTTCAAATCCAAGAGTGATAGTGATAATAGAATTAGAAGCAGTAATGGAGAAGATTAGGAAGCGAAGATATGATTCGATAAGTATAATTCAGTGAGATAAATTTAGGAGGAGAAAGATGGGGATGACGGGGAATTCAGAAGCTCAGAATTACATAGAACACAAAGAGTGGATGCAACTGCACCATTGCAAACGATTCTGAGCCGTGTCGTTCAAGGTCCCTAACCACTGATGACTTTAGTCTCGCTGATCCCAACCAGGTAGTCGACATCTACCAACATGACTCAGTCCACTTGTCAGTAAGTTCATGGATTTCTGCCATGTTTTGGTTTGACCGCCCTTAGCTTTCTTCCAATCTACTCCTACACTGCAAATCATAGCTCGTCGAGGCAGTCGGTGGTTAGGCATACGTAACACATGTCCCAACCACCTCAACTGATGAAGTTTCATTACTTCATCTATTGATCTGCCATCCCTACCTAGAACTCGTTTCCTAACGACAGTAATGCTTATACGGTTGTCCCAGGATACACGAGCAATGCTTCGGTGACATCGATGACCGAAGACTAGTAACCTACGGAAGTCCTCTAGCCTTAGCGGCCATGTTTCACAGCCATATAGGAGAACAGAGTGAACTACTGCACAGTACACTCGTCCTTTGGTTAGCAAACGGATATCTCGCCTGCGCCTTAAGTGACGCAGGTTGGCCAAAGCTAATCGAGCCTTCTGTATCCGAGTTGAGATTTCGTCAGTCACCAGGCCATCAGTACTAATGAAACTCTCAAGATACGTGAAGCGGTCTACAAGTTCGACTACTTCACTCCCATCTCGCTAGTTCCGGTGAAGTTGCAAGCCAATCCTAATGCAACATTTTGCATTTCGGGGGGAAAACCGCATTCCGAATATGCTTGCATTGTTGCTTAGGGTGGTCAGAAGACTCTGCATTTTGTCAGCGTCTTCACCGAATAGAACCATGTCATCGGCATGTTCTAGGTCAGTAAGCGATTCCTATTGCAATCATGTTCCACTTGAACAGAAGAAGACGAGTAAGGACAGGTTGGTTGGTTGTTAATAATCTTTAAGATGTTCCTATCCATATTTTGTAATAGATTTTTTATGGAGTCCATTCTTTGTGAAGTTTTTTCCCAGAATAGCCATGGATTGATTGTTACCGACAACCAATCAAAGTATGAAATTATTATGTCAACAAATTATTTATTGCTTGTTGTGATAACATTTAATAAAGTAGGATCTCACATCTAAACATGTACGCATACGTACAATCGTAAGTTGAACTGTATGAAAGTTCTTAACTTTGATAAAAATCCTTATGAGATTTCTATAATAATATTAATAATATGAAACCAGTACAATAACGAATAAATACATAAGATGAATGATAATTTGTTATCATTGAATGTTTTGTAATCGCAAGCAAACAGCTCTTTTATCTAACAGTAAACTAAATGAAAAGACTAGACACTGGACAAATATTAAATCATGAATCAATAATGTACAATCCCAAACTCTTAATATTTCAGATTGTTAAGATTACAGAATCTGTAAGTTGATTTCTCTCTGGTAAGTATCGGAAAACTGCTTATAGCAGATACGACGTGTCTCGTTTGTAAAAGTGTCATTTATTCAACTGGTAGAGGAGACAGATATCGCCACTATAAACGGATAATGGTCACATGATATCGCGAATTAACCAAAAAGTCCGGCGCATATTCCTTTGATGTGAGTACTGAAGATTCAGGATTGTCAAACTAAGTTCAGTCCATTGATGTAAACCTAATAACTTTGAAAAGAAAAGAAATTACCATGTTTAGTAGTAATACTACAGCAAAATGAAGCTGTTCAAGACAAGTACTCATGAAATCGACTTGTTAAATTTCATCAATCATCTGTGTACACATACAGTCGAAGGTTCTTTCAAAAGCAAATGGATTAAAACTTCACCAAAATTACATGTATAAACTTTATTCTCACTGTTGACTTCATTACAGGAAGATGAGAATGATACTAATAAGAAATATATCCTACTTAACTTCGCATCTGATTTGTCTATTAACCATGTTGATGTTGAAAATGTAAAGTTCAACAGGACAGTGTATCTGGATGTGTACATTTTGTGTATTTTGCATACCAGACAGACAAAAATAGGCGACAGATGTAAATTGAGGTAACAGTAGTAGACTACTGGGTGAATAATCGGTAATTTGGATTTTATGTAAGGTGGATAATGTACAAATTACATGAAACTAGAGTGTAAAATGCACACACACACACACACTCAAAAAGGCACTTGAATATGATTAACAAGGTCACTGATAACAACAGTACATCAGAAGGTCGTAAAATACTGGACAAACTTAGAATGGTTTGTTGAACAAGTAGAACTGTGAAGACTAAAATTGATTGAATCAAAGAATAACAAGAAATTTGAAGCTCTTAATCAACTTGTTATGTTCATTGCTAAATATCTGCTAAATTCTGAATAGACATATTCACACAGACAATTGATGGAAATTAGAGTTTCAAACATTCACCATCATATTCATAATTAAGATAAAAAGGAAATAAGCATAGTGATCCCTTCATAAACGATGTCTTTACACGTAATCATATCAAATAATAACAAGAATACGCTCAAGGTTCTTAGTGAAACTATTAAATGTATTATAAAATCTTAAAATTGATCCGCAATTCGTTATTGTTTTCAGTTTCAAGATTTCACAAAACGTCAACTCCTAACATATATAGGTTATTTTATGACATTACCTTTTGTTCACTGAAGATCTGCTTTCTACCGAACTTTTCAAATTTATCCATAAGCAAGCCAATCAATCAATCAGTAGTTCAACTGATTCAAAAACATTAGCTCACAAATAATTACGGGAGCTGTAGACATATGTGTTCAGTGAATACATGACAACAGAGGTAATCGCTAGTGAAGTTGATACGATAATATTTCAACTATAAATCGATCGTTTGTCAGGAGTTAATCATATAGCTTAGTGGCTTGGTGTATTTTAACGGAAAATCTCAAAACCATTTTCTCAAAATGATCGATAATCACACAACTTACTGAGTATCAGTGAGTAGTATAATTAGAAACACAAAAGTAAGGAGGAGTGAGTTTCTGGATCAATCATTGTTAGACCACCATTAGAAACCTGGAAGCACTGAACGGCCGTTTCGTCCTTGCACGGGATTCATCAGCAGTGCGTATCCACGATTCCTGCTCCTCGCAGGATCCGAACCCAGGACTTTCGGCATTGTAGGCGAACACCTTACCATCAGACCACTGGGCCGGAACCCAATTATGCCCCAAAAAGGTAATTAGCCAATTCAATGTGATGAGGCATTACTAAGTATCCATATTCAAAATAAAATAACTTAGTCAAAGGATAAGCGAAATAAGCCATGCACACACACACACTTAAGTAAAAGCAACCATGTTATATAAGCTAATAAGTGTCAAGATCGAAAGACGAGTGAATAACTCATGACGATTAGCTTAACTAATTTGTCCAAAGCCTGAAGCATGTCATGTTGGCTCAATATATTATTCATGTGCACTACAAGTTTGTTCAATGAAGATTTTAATTGGTTGAAAATGAATTATGACATCAAATTCACAAGGATGATCTCCCGTGAAATAAGTTTCTTATGTTACCTCAGTAACATACTAGCATCTTAATATTCAAAATCAATTAGGATTTATTCATGCTATATAAAGTTTCCTTGAAATGTAGACTTTCCAAAAGTTATCTAACTCAAACAAAAATGATTAAACTTAAAATATTTATTTACATTATTGTCATTTAGGACTCATTAGTTGGAAGCCTTCTGCAGTTTCCACAAACAAAGCAGACCACTTTGTCTATAAACTAACATGATGAAGTTAACTATTGTATCTGTTTATAAAACAAGGTCAAACAATCCAACTCAGTTGTATCATTTTAGCAAAAGCCATAATTCATTGTGTTTATATATCATATCATTAGCAGTCGAAAATTCGTTTGTGTCTGTCAGATGACATCACTTTTCTTGACATCCACATTAATATGTTCAGCGTTCATTTGAATATTTAAAATACTTTGATTTATTTTCCGGTACTAAAAATATACTACTCATTAATTTTGATGATTTCCTGACCGAAAAAACGTCAAAGGTTCTATTTTCTACTTAGTGAGCATCATTTATAGGGTTCAACGTGTTCTCAGTCTTCGTAATTCGCTCGTCTAGGCAATGGTAACCAAATAGTGCCTGACGGTTATAAATCAGAAGGCAAACACGAGGAGTTGAATACATTTATTTTTGACACACCACAAAATGGACCAGCAGACCACAATCACGCAGAGCAGGGCAAGCACACTGGCGAGCTAGTTGGCGAATGTCTGAGTCGTCGAGATATTTAAGAGATTAACATTAAAGCGAATAGGATGAATATGCGCGTAGGCGTAAACAATGCTCAGTCGTACTAGTTTATACAAACTAGACAATAGTAAAAGCCAATGGTACATATAAGTTGTTGCTTTACCGGTGGCTTGATTAAATAAGTTAATCGAAAGGCTTAACGAAATTAATTATAAGCGAACTCAAATGTATGTGGAGGCACAACAACATTACTGTGGTGCGAGCTACTTATAAGTAGTATATGAAGTGAACGTCAACGTAATGTCTGGCAGCAGAAGATGGGGGAACATCAAGAAGGAAGAGTTAGAACACAATGGAATTTGTATGAAACGCATGAATAGTAGTGACAATGGATTGATGTTTTGCAACAGGAACAGTCCAGTTCGATATGATGGACTGATATTTTGCAAATGAACGATTTACGATGTGGTTTTCCAATTTTACTGAGTAACTCTGTAATTTTCTCTAAATACAATCCGGTTGCCCCCAACTGTGTTCTCGTTCACTACACTACCAGTTCAAATATTAATAACTAAGAGAGTAACGGAAATAGTTTTTTCTTCCTCTAAAAGTTCTCAGCATTTCGATTCCTTAAGACAATCATAACAATGATAATGACTCTGCTAAACATCGAACTTTCGGTATAATATCAAGATTTCAACATGCAATATACAGTATTTTGAAAAGTTCCTCTAAGCCATCTTACATGACAAACAATTCGATTGAAACAATGTTGAAATACTGGATAGGGGAAGGACAAAGAACACTAGAGAATTTTTAGAAGCTTGGCACTCAGGTCAATCAGAAAGCGACAAACACATCAACAATGACCCAATTTATCAACCAGTCAGAAAAATCATAGGCAACCATAAGATCAAGAAACAAACCAAAAGGGGGATACAATCAAAATAAAGGTGCAAACAAAGACAGGTTTAAGGTTAATAACTACTAATCAAGATCGAAGTTAACAGAACAAGCTACGAGTTAAACGTGGAAGTTTGTTCTGAAGATGTTGTTCAAAAGAACAATAAAAGCTCCACAGCAAAAACTTCCAGAACGAAACACCATCATAATTGTCCACTTGAGTTGCAAATTTTCTCAACCATCTCAAGATACAGGTAGGAACAGTCGAAAAAAATTTTAAAAGGGCATTTTTAATCCTTTTGTTAATAACCTCAAGAGAAATGATAATATTGTGAAATGAACAATGTGTAATAGTTCTTAATGTACTAGAGTTTCTTGTCTTTACAATAAAAAAATATGTTAGTCCTTTATTCAGATAGTGAAGTTTTAAACAAGTAAGAGAAGCTTTTTTTGGTCAACGAAGTACGTTAAATTTTGTACAAATGCATAAATAATAGAAACTAATAAACATGGAAACAGTTAGTACAATACTTCACAATACTGAGGTCAAATTCAACACTTTAAACAAAACACAAGAAATTACAATTTGCAATAATAATAATTAAATACAATGAAACGATATAACTCTAGGCTATGTTTAAGAAAAAAAACTCACCTGACATTAAGTATTCATGATGCAAAGTCAAGTGAATTGCTACTCTAAACGTGTGCGTTTTTACAAGCAAAAGAGAAGAAAAATGTAATTTAGCATTGTAGTTGACTGCTTAAAACTAAACTAAAGAAGATAATTTGCGTTCGTTCTTGTCTTTATGAATGATGTAGAAATTTTTTGTCAAGTTTTAAATAGACGGATATTTGATGAGTAAAAGTGTAAAGTTTACCAAAGGTAATCTAATGATCGTTGAATATTTTCTGTTGACAGTAAAATTAACTGCCCCCAACCTCGACTGTTGATATTAATTGAAAATAAAACAACGTTAACTAACAATTTGTTCAATATTTTCTCGTTCTCTATTCTCTACACTGTTTCCTTCAAGCGAAACTGGGCAACCCATTTCCTGAGACTTCTTACTAAGCGAAACATAGCCGGTGAGAATAGAGGACATTCGTAGATTACTTGTCTTCCGAAGCATTGCTCGTATATCCTACGTGCTGGGGACGTTAGATACTCAGAACTTGCTTGATAAATGCCTTAATTTTGCATTTTATGTTTCCGAGCCTGGGCTGATCAGCTGACCTTGAGATTTCATTTCCCAGAAGGAAAATCTTTGGCTGTGATTAGTTGCCGCGTATTTTAGTGTGCTATTTTTGTGACTGTCCCAAGGACGTTTGTATGGTGTATAAATAAACACGATTTGTGTGCTTGAGATGATGGTGCTTGCTGGGTGTTTGTAGAATATACTTTCTACGATATATCAAGACATTTCGTTAGCTGTTTGTGGTTAATAGATCAGAGAAGCCTACCTGGACTCTTTTTTATTGCCTCGTTCTCGTTTATCGACCAAGGTGAAGCCTTAATAGTTTCAAGCACATCTAGGGACGATCACAACACTACGACAACCGAGTGAGCAATGCTGTCATTAGGAAACGAGTACTAGGTAGGGATGGCAAATCAATAGACGAAGTATTGAAACTTCATCATTTGAGGTCGTTGGGACATGTGTTGCAAATCCCCATCCACCGACTGCCTCGACGAGCTATGTTTTGTGGTGTAGAAGTAAGTTGGAAGAAAGCTAGGGGCGGCCAAACCAAAACATGCCACAAATCCATGAAATCACTGACAAGTGGACTGAGTTATGTTGCTGGATGTAGACTACCTGTTTGGGGTCCGTGAGACGTATATCACTGATGGTTAGAGACCTTGAATGACATAGCTCAGAATCGTTTGCAGTGGCGCAGGTGCATTCACTCTTTGTGTTCTCTCAAATTCTAATCTTCTGAATTCCTTATCATCTCTGTCTTTCTCTTTCGAAAGTTGTCTCACTGAATTATACTTCTTGAATAATATCTTCGAACCCTAATCTTCTACATTACTGCTCATACTTCTACTATCGCTACCACTATTGGATTTGAACTGACAGTTGCATCTCTGTGCTAATGTGGTATGGCAAGCTGAACTAATGTACTTATCTAGGAAGTTCTGTGTTGTTTCTGTCCAAAACTTCTTACTATCAACAGTACATAAATTTTATGATTAAAATATAATCATAGATGTAATCCGCTTTCTAGTTTTGATTAATTCTTCATAATTCACTCCTGATCTAAAACAGTTTTGTTTCAAAAGTCGTAACCTACTGACAAGTGTATGCATTAATTTCTAACACTGTATCTCTTTTCGTTAGACTTATGAATGATCATTGGTAATTTCAACCCAGTTGCTTTTTTTCCAATATTTCGCAACATCACAGTTGATGTAAGGTATTTTCTTCAACTTGACACCAGAATACATTTTTTTCAGACTGTATTCATCGATGCAATGATTACTTTAAAGAAACATGGGGATAACAGTCGAAATGTAACCTCACTAGTGTTATTATTATGTGTTAGGATATTCATCAAATATCCTAAGAAAACTATTTTTGGAAGTCTAATTCTATTGGTCGATTCCTACTAGTCAATAAATATTATGGTCGTCCTAACTGTCAATGTCACATACTTCAATGTTGTTTCCTATTCGACCCAATTGTATAAACATGCATTATCTGTAAAGCTTATTATTCCATTTATTCCTCCATTCATCTCTTCTGTACTCGACCCCATAAATAACTTCATCTAACGGTGTTGTGCTCTGATATATATTTGGGATTTGGGAACAGTTATTGGGGCCGTACTGGAATATCAAATGACTCCGGACTTGATGATTTCTGGATAGTTAGAAATGATTTCATCTAAATATGACAAAAATGAAATTAGGAGAACTGTAAAACTATCTCACCAGTATTTCCAATCGTTTATGAATTGTTTATTTAGTTAAAAGTATTGTGGTGAGTGCTACTTATATGGACGATATAAGTAGTATAAGAAGGCACGTGAAAGAAGAAGTCGCACGGTCAGAAGAGGAAAACGGAAAGCAAATGAAGCAAAAGCAAGAAGTAAATGGAGTACCAACAGGAAGAAGGAAAGGAAGCAACAACAGGAATGGAAGAAGGATGGAGCGTTGGAAGTCGTGACTCAAAGATGGTGTGCAAATAGAGTGTTCAATGTAATGTTGTCGTTTTTAATTGACTCAGAGTGTAAATTTGCAAAAAAAATGATGCATAGATTGTAAATACTATGAGAATGTTATTAAACAAATAAAATATTTTTTGATGTGATGAATGATAAAAATCAATTTCAAACGATGTTAATTTAAAAATTCTAGTTCAAACAGGTAATTTATAAA
>OX103973.1:4302841-4370723 GCA_944470395.2 Schistosoma turkestanicum | reverse complement strand
GTTTCAACTACTTTTCTATGTATATATACTAGCTATATATTCACATATGACTGTTAACTATAGTTATATTAAGTGAGATACATCAAATGTGTAGAAACGCACACCTCCAAAACTCTGCCCCAAAATATCGTAACTGTGCTTGCTCACTAGTGACTAGCTTCGTGAGGAAATTCTCGGAGTTCTAGTTGAGAAGACGTGACCAGTGGAGGAGTTCAACCCTGTCGGGTGTAGGCAGTAACTACCAAAGACAAATGGGTGAGGTCGCGTTTGCCTACAATGCCGAAGGTCCAGGGTTCGAATCCTGCGAGGAGCAGGAGCAGGAGTCTTGGATGTGCACTGCTGATGAGTCTCATACGAGGGAGAAACGGCCGTCCAATGCTTCTAGGTTTCTAATGGTGGTCTAACAATGATTGATTGATGATTTCAAATGTGTAGATACATTAACGTCAGTGTTCTATTCTTAGATAGAATTAGGTAAATATGAATGAGTTATAGAACATTACTGTTTGTCATTTTCGTTGACTAACCGAACTAACTACCTTAGGTACACAAATAGCACTAAAAAGAAAGTAAATCATGTCAATTTGAAACTACTCACTATGGTGATCTGATCATTTTATAATAATGTTGTGGTGCTGTGGTGCGAACTACTTATAAGTAGTATATGACGTGAGCGTCAACGTAATGTCTGGCAGCAGAAGATGGGGCAAGATCAAGAAAACAAAAGAGTTAGAACACAATGGAATTTGTATGAAACGCATGAATAGTAGTGATAATGGATTGATGTTTTGCAACAGGAACAGTCCAGTTCGATATGATGAACTGATATTTTGCAAATTAACGATTCACGATATGGTTTTCCTATTTTACTGAGTAACTCTGTAATTTTCGTTCATAGGATATTATGTTTTCTTTTCTCTATGTGTAGTCCAGAGTATCACGTTTTATTGTCAAATTGATTGACAACCTTGTTTGTATCCTTGAATATCTCCTCTTTCAATATCTTTCCAATATCTTTTTCACGAGCTAGTGTAAACCAATTTGATTTCTTCGCGCTCGATTCTTGTTCTTTCTCTATGGTTCCAGGTGTTCGGTAATGTCCAATGGATGGAGGTCTAGCCACTCGACTGTCTAATTCTTGTCATTTGGCAGTTGGTTGTGAGGTTGTATGTCTCAGGATTTGAATGAAAACGTTTGTTTCAGGGCAATAGGGTTTCTGGATACTAGCAGCCGTCACATTACCAGACCGGAGATCAGTTAGTTGCAATGTGGAGAGTAATAAGGGTAATAAGGCTAAAATTCTAATGATAACATGAATAAAATTTCAGAACTGAGTAATATATAGATGAATTTAGTTTGTTAATTGGTAGTGAGGATTGTGAGAGAGGACCGAAGTGTAAGCAAGGTAGAGGAAACAGAGATAATAAGCGAGATAGATTAATTGAGTGATCTGAGGAGATGGCAATGAGAACAACTAGCAGGTCTCAAGATATGCATCATGAACAGCTTGTCCAAGTGGGAGATGATAGTCCGTATGTGAGTACGTGATTATCAAGTCTCTTCTTAAAGCAGTCCACTGAGGGGTCTGTAACTATCTCGGCTGGGAGAGCATTCCAAGTTACGACGACTCGCAATGAGAAAGTGTGCACGAATCTGAGTCATCGCGCTTTGATGTGCAATCTTTCGAGAATTGCCTCGAGGGGAGTGGTGGTGATGCATCGGTAAGATGCTCACATTGGGATGGTTTGGCGTGTTTAATATGGTGTACGCCAGCCATAATCAGATCACCTCTGATTCACCTGTAGCTCAGTGGAAATAATCTCAAGAGCTGGAGTCTATCGTTGTAGGGTTTATTTTTCACCCATTTCGTTGCTCGTCTCTGCACTCGATCCAAGAGATTTATGTCTCTTTTAAGCAGAGGGGGTGCGATGACGTTGAACTAAGTAGTCTACGATGAAGTCAATAAAAGATCTAGTCTATTCACTAATGATTCCCTTACTTGTCTTCATGTCAAATAAATAAATTCATTTATTTTTTCATATAGAATAGATGAAAAAAGATTGTCTACGATTTCCTATCAGAGTTCAAATGAGTTCAGTGTTTGAAGAGAATAAGCATCAAGTTATCAGTGTGTTTTGACTTAAGCGCAATACTGTTACCAATCCTACACTAGTTCTTACCTGTAGTCAAACAGTTATCTTTAGTATAGAAATGATTAAAATTTCTAATCTATGAACAATTTAAATTTTGGTCATCTTTAGTCATATGCATTCCTGCCGCATTTCATGAATATAAGTATGTTGGATTTGATATAAACCTATTTCTTAATATCTCTTTTTTTCAATTCCTCATAGAGATCACCTTCAGTGTGTACATTATACTCGAGACCTATGCCTAGAAATGAAACATACAACAATCCTCTTACATTTGTTTATGGGACAAGATCATGTTGTTGTAAGTTCTGTTAACTATTTGTCGAATACTCTACCTCTCAAAATTATTCCGTCGTAAAATGGTTTTCTTCAAATAATTACACATTTAGTATCAAATTAAACAACAACCAGTATTATTTGTTTGTGCTGGCCAATTTCTACGTGTTCTCTTAGTCTTTGTAATTAGATCGTCCAGACAATCGTAACTAAATAGCGTCTGACAGTTTATAAATCAGAAGGTAAACTCGAAGTGTTGAATACGTTTATTTTTAACACACCACAAAAATGGGATAGCAGACCACAAGCAGACCGAACAGGTACACTAGCGAGTGAATGGGAGAGTGAATTAATAAGATTGAAATGTTCGTATATATACATAGGAAAATGTCTGAGTCATCGTGATATTTAAGAGATCAATATTAAAGCGAATAGGATGCATATGCGCGTAGGCGTTAAGCAATGCTCAGTCATACTGTGGTGTGAGCTACTTATTAGTAGTATATGACGTGAGTGTCAACGTAATGTCTGGCAGCAGAAGATAGGGGAAAGATCAAGAAAGGAAGAGTGGGAACACAATGGAATTTGTATGAAACGCATGAACAGTGAACTGTCAGACAATGGATTGATGATGGATTGAAGATTTGCAAATTAACCATTTACGATATGGTTTTCCTATTTTACTGAGTAACTCTGTAATTTTAGATAAATACAATTCGGTTGCCCTCACCTGTGTTCACGTTCACTACAATACTAGGTCATACAAACCACACAATAATAAAAGCCAATGGGTACATATAAGTTATTGTTATACAAATATGGCTTGGTTGAATAAATTAATCGAAAGGGCTTAATCAAATTAAATGTAAGCGAATGCAAATAAATGTGGAGGCCACTACATGTTCACACCATTGTGGGATCGAAGATATTTTGAAAATAAGAATATTTGGTTTTCAATCTCATTTTAAGTGCATACATTGATTTGAGTGTGTAAGAACAGTCTTCTATGAAATCATTTATCTTTATTGGAACGATACAAAGTGTAGTTGTGTGAATATTCATAAGAAAAGTTGATGTTGAAAAGTTCTAAGTTTTATAATATTAAAACAGTGGAGATACATACTACTGATCTTCCAAGTTATTTAGGCAGATAGCAAAATTCAATCCTATGATCAGTATTTATGTATTAAGAATTCTAAAGTTTGAATATTTTCTCCTTACAATATGTATGTTTAACATATGTAAATTGCAAATTAGGCCATCATTTCAATTCTACATTTCAGCAAATCTTTCTAACTCTGGGCTAATTATGTCACCATGTATACCTTGTAATAATTGTACACAACTTATGCAATGTAATCAAATATTTTATGGATTGAGACCAGGTTTACCTGACAACCAATTCATCAGTACTCAATTAATTCGAGTAGTCAATACTACTGGAAATTGTTTAGATGAATGTCATGTAAATCCAAACTGTTATACTTATTCATACAGTGTGGTAAGTTGAATTTCGATGAATTTTCATCATGTTGATTGAATAACATTACATTACACCTGTTCCAATCGCGATATACATCGATTGAAACTACTGATTTTAATTATAGATTTCCTTACATGTCTAACTTCAGTCAAACGTGATTTTTTGCTTTTTGTGACTATATATTGTGCGATTTCCCTCTTTTTCCTATTCGGTTTATATTATTGAGAGAACTACTTTTATTATGTAACGAAAAGTCCAATTCAGGTGTAAAAGTAAACAGTTTTAACACGTTGATGATGTTGTTATGGGTAGTTCTTCGGGATCTTTGCTAGCTGATTTGTATATAGCATAGGATAGGACACACATACTTCGGAAAGCATCAAACTGCATCACAAGACAAGCCCTCACATGGAACCCTCAAGGTTAAAAGAAGAGAGGAAGGCCAAGGAACACATTACACCGAGAAATAGAGAAGGATATGAGAAGAATCAACAAAAATTGGACAGAACTGGAAAGGGAAGCCCAGGACAGAGTTGGTTGGAGAAAACTGGTTGGCGGCCTATGCTCCATTGTGGGTAAAAGGCGAAAGTAAGTAAGTAAGTAATACGTTGAAAATATGTTGAGTGAGCTCATCACTGACGCTACTCTGTATGAGAGATAGATGGATGATATTTTAGCCATACGTGGTAAAGATCTCCATGTTTCTCAGTTACTAGATAAACTCAATAATATTCAGAATGATATCGTACTGACCTATGAGCAAAAAATTAATGAACGATCGCCCCTTCAAGACATGCTGTTGAGTCAAATGCAGCACACGTTAGGCTTGGTAAAATGTCTCTTCAATAAGGCACAAGAATATGTACTACGGATATATTTGAAGGTGATTTTTTACCGAAACGTTGATTCGAAATGATTATTCATTGAAGTTTATAAACATATCTAAATATCAGTTAATACAAATACCTCTTGTTCATTTGCCTGAACTGAAACGTGTGTTTATATGTGTTCCATTTAAAGGCGAATCAAATAGTTTGATGGTAAAATCGGGACGAAAAGCAGCCAGTGATAAAACATAGTGCGCAGCAAAATTGGCTGTAATTGAAAGGATATAGTTCATGATTCTACATAGGCTTACACAGTAGTGGAGCGATTAGGTCACATCCAGTGAATTTATCAGTTTGCTTGTTGGTGTGGACACTTAGAGAGAGAGAAGCGATAGGAAAATGTAATCAAGGGTAATAGAACATGTGACTGAATGGTTTCAAAATTACTGAATGTCAAATGACCCGATAAACGTGGGAAATAGAAGACGCTATTCATCTGTAGCGAAACACCAAATGTCATTTACAAAAGAAATTGCTCAGATTGTGAAAAACATTACATAGGACAAAATGGACATCCTCTTCAGCTTCTTTAACAAGAACGTCAGTCGGCAGTCTTACGCTACGACATTTCTACCCTCAGATCAGTATATACGGACAACTACGGAACAACGTTGAAATACTGGATAGAGGGAGTACAGAGAACATCAGAGAACATTCAGGTCAATCAGCAATCAACAAACACATCAACTTTGACCAATTTATCAACCATTCAGAAAAATCCTAGGCGACATAGGATCAAGAAACAAACCAAAAGGAGAATACAATCAAAATAAAGGTGCAAACGACGACAGGTTTAAGATCAATAGCTACTAATCAAGATCGAAGTTAACAGAACAAGCTACGGACGGGTCAAACGTAGAAAAGCTCGAATACTTCAGTTCTATCTGAAGTTTGTGCTGACGATGTTGTTAGAACAATGAGAGCTCCACAACCAAAATGTCCACCTCAGAGAACGAAACTCCACAACATTTATTCAAGATTATCTTCAGAGACAGTATCATCATTATGAAAATGTTTGAAGTGTACTATAAACCTAAGCAAGTATTTATCAGTTTGTACGCAATGCCTCCGAAAATATATGTACAGATCTTCATTTTTCGTCTGTATTTTCCAACGAGAAGTATTAAGCCTTTAAAACTAGATCATTAGATCTGATATGTAAAATTTCTGTAGTTACTTACATCACTGTTTAGAGCGTAATAAAATTTGAGTTCATCGAGTAATATTATTCTTCTGTTAGGTGTTCGTTTTCATATCAAGAAACATAAAGTCATCAATCAGTGATCAATTACGCGCTGATCGCGTAATATATTTATTAGGCACAGTGGAGTGTCAATTAGTTGAGTGGGTGGCACGTTTGTGGTTAACAAACTTTTAATAAACATTTTATACTACTTTAATCTTCTTTAAGTAAGTATATGAATTTTTAATTTTCAAAGTCATTCGAATGCTTTTGCAGTAGTTGAAGCAATCGGATATCATGGACATGATTATATTATATTATTATTATTATTATATTATATATTCATGTATAATAAGAAAAATTTATGAAATGTGTAAACCATTCAATATATAAAAGGATATACTTACTCAATAACAGATAGTCGTTTATTGTAGAGCTGAAAGCAAACAAAGTCAACTCTTTTCATTATAGAATTATAGAGATTATTGTTTGAGATTGAAATCGTGGTTTACTCATCTCAGTGGTCCAGAGTATTCGTGCGCAAGACTGAAAGTCCTGGGTTCGAATCCCGTGAGTAGCATCAGTCGTGGATGCGCTATGCGGATTAGTCCCCTACAAGGACGAAACGGCCGTTCAATGCTTCCAAGTTTATATATATATATGTATAAATGACAACATTGAAAGAACTTGTTGAATATAAAATAGCTTTTACTATAGTCATTAACTTTGCTACATTTATAGGATTACCCATCATCGTGTTCACTCTATTCTGGACTTATGGGTAGACTGGTAATTACCAATAATTCAGTTGAAAAAATGACTGGAGGAAAATTTTGTTGCAGTAAGTTAAAAAATATTTAACATATATACATTGTAGTTTATTTTTTAAATAATAATTAAACTGTATAAGATATTTCCAGTCGTTATTGAAGAATTTTTCTATTGTATACTACTTAAATGATGCCAAGTTATACAGATTGGTAAATAAGTAGTCAACATGAAGTAAACAAAGATTCTATAATTTACACATTTTTGAAACCATAAATCGATCAATGTTAGACCACCAATAGAAACCTGGAAGCACTGGACGGCCATTTCGTCCTGGTATGGGACTCTTCAGCAGTGCGCATCCACGACTCCTGCACCCTGCAGGATTTGAACCCAGGACCTTCGGTATTGTGTGCGAACGCCTAACCACTGGATAACTGAGTTGGTATCTAACGGTGTTAATGTCTAACTTGAAGAGTCCCATGCGAGGACGAAACGGCCGTCCAGTGCTTCTAGGTTTCTAATGGTGGTCTAACATTGATCGATTCATGGTTTCAAAAATATGTAACTTAACAATCTTCACAACCCCGTAATGCAAGTTATAATTTAGTTTTGTTGAGAAATACAAATTTTATAGTCTATTGAAAAACATTATCAAACGGTTACACATTTCTCTATGTGTTAGAATTCCCTAATATGATGATATATTAGGTTCCATAAATTATCAACCTAAGGACTCACAGATTTGAATAATTAGTTAAATATTCAATCAGAATTATACAATTCCATTTTAATGATAATAAGAAATTGAATATGTAACTAGTTCCAGTGAAGCATTCATGTGTACTAACTACATTGATGATTCATTCCAAAAATACTCCATCTTTGTGTATGTTAATCATTTTTTAATTTGTTGTACAAAAATCATTGTACATTTTCTCATACATTCTCATTGTAATTTGTACTTTGTATTGGCAATGACTTTTTTTTTAAAAATCTTTTGCTATTCAATATGTATCTCATGTAATGATTTATTTGTTACTACTTACATTAGTGTTGATTTATCTTTCGAATAAATTCTATTTTCATTATTAAATTGTACGATTATTTCCTAATATTATTATTCATTAACAAAGTGATGAAGATGATGATGATGTCAGATGATGATTTAGTGAGTGAATGTCAATTTGTGTACACCACTGAATGTTATGTTTGAGTTATCGATTTTGTTGGTGTACATTTAAATACGTGACATTGGACAATTACTCTTCAATGTGTGCTATAAAATAAGACATTTGAAATGTTTAATCATGTGGTGAATTATCGTGCAGATTGACTATGATTCGTGTATCACTCGTCAACTTTCAACAGTGTATACATTTGAGAAGACAATATAAAGCGTTAACTAACGCTTTTTATCATTACAAAACACAAAATGACAAAGCCATAAGCGGACGAAGCGTAAACGAACTCAAATACAGATGGAAATATTTGTGAGCGAATGAGGATGATGAACTATTAGGGTTATTTACTCAACTAACATTTAAACTGTAACAAATGATCAAGCATACATATACATGTTCATACAAAACAAGGTACAGAAGATACACACTGATGACTGAATGACACAGTTTGTACAAATGAAAGGCCCTATCTTAAATAAAGTGTAGATAACGCGTTATAATTGCTTCATATTCCCAGTGATGTAAAAGCCTGAATAAGAAATATTATTGAGTCAGTGGCGTTATTTCACCGAGATTCATTCAAATGGTTACAGTTACTAAAACTTTTCCAGTTTTAACTAGCTCAGATGTAATCAATAGGCTGAGATATTGTGGATTATATAAGATAGTGTATATAGCCCATTGAACATCAACCAACCGATAGAAAATAATACTTTGGGGCAGAGTTTTGGAGGTTTGTGTTTTTACACATTTGAAATCATCAATCAATCATTGTTAGACCACCATTAGAAACCTGGAAGCTATGCTGGACGGCCGTTTCGTCCTGGTATGGGACTCATCAGAGAATAATACACTAACACATAATGGAATCGAATAACCAATAATTGTTCACAAGTTTTCAGTGGTTATTCAACTGAATTCAATTCAAAATATCAGATACATTGAAATTAAACAAGCTTCACTTGACTTCTTAATAGTCAGTCTATTTTCATGACTAGTTCTAATTGAGGTAGTTTGGTAAAGTTGATTTTAAAATGTAGATTCCATTCATCAAAGATTGGCCTTAGATGCGGTGCCACCGGAAAACGTCAGCATAGTAAAATCTATAGTGTCTTAATTTTGGACTTCTAAAATGCAAACACAGGGTACTGAGCTCATATAGACACACTAAGATTGCATCAAATGATATACATTCACAATTTCAGACTATTTATTTTATAGAGTGGCAATCAACTTTGATCGTTAGCGATTATAGTTTCACATTTATGAAAATTGTTATTTTGACGAAATATATATATCTGATGCTTCCTCGTTTTCACCATTAATCGAACTGAACTCATCATTACAAGGTGATTCTGCACAATTTTATCTGGTCATTTTATTGCAATATAACTGATCATACAAATGCTCTTTATATTATTATTTTGACATGAATTGTCTTGCAACAGTTCACTTATTGACTGATTGTTGATAAAAATTATTGCGTATAAAGAAAACGACTTTTCTTTCCGTGAAAGTAGTGAGCAAAACTTAGTGATCAGTCATTTTAAGCATTTTCGTCTTATTGGATAACATTCTCTACACAAATGGAACAATCCTAATATCTCATACCGTGAAACTGTGTAACTCTGATTTGAGCTCCATAAGGAGCATTCATCCACTCAGTAACACATCTACGGTTACGTCTTATGCAGTAAAAGACCTCAACCAAGATAGAAATTCCTGTGAAACATCTGCAACTACCTTACATCAAGACGTAGTATTGATTGTGTCTAGTCATTCAAACTAAGTATTAGATGAACACCATGGATAGAGTTCATTCAGCACTAATAACTAGCAAAATGTGATATTGGTCATTGTTCAATGACCAGTCAATGAAATACAAATCTTAATATTTATCCATAGTGTTTACAGGTTAAGAACCCAAAAGTGAGTTAGAATGTCCTGAATTTGATTTATAATGAGGGGATAGATACACACAGCTAAACAGTCTAACACCAGAAAGAAACAACTGTCCCATACTTCCTGCTTTTTGATAATCAATAGTGTTGTCAACCATTTAATTCAATTACATTACAGTTTGACAAAAGGCAGGCTTCTACTGGTGCGTTTCGTCAGAGAACATAAAATTAACAGAAAATCCTGAACAAAGGTTGCACAGTCATCTAGTTTAACAAATTTATCCAACTTGTTCTAGATTGGTAATTTTTACGTTGAAAAAAAAAACTGATTCATGCTTATTCGTAGCAGAAAACAATTCCTTGATGAGCAACCAACAGTAGCTTTTTATCATGTCAAAGTTTTAGGAAATTTATCAGTACAAGTGATCAACTATCATCCTTTCCTACACAAAACTATCCATGGTCAATAATGAGAGCCATTATTACATTTTCCTGAAACAATAGTCTAACAAAAAAATATCATTTTTTTATGCAATGTTAAACTAGCTAACTACATATACTAGTTATTATTACTTAATTTAGTCAAGTATATTTTCAATAGAATGGTAATGATTTTATGAACTCTTTAAAACACATACCTTTCTGTATCAATATGTACAATATTAGAACGAAGGTGTACGCACTACAGTGTGCCATATAAACAAATATGATATGATTATTTCTGAAAAAAATTATGTTTTCAACGTTATTTTATACTAACTACTATGAGTGCAGGCTAGAAATCGGCTTATAATTAACTGACTGACAAATAAGGGTTGATTAAAAAACCAATTATTCTGTAGACAAATATAATCACTAAAATCTGATCACTTTGGTTTACTGTAATGATCTTTCTAACAAGACAGTAGCTGATTGAATTCAAACTCATCTAGGTAGTATTTACAGACACACATCACTCTGATGTATCAAACAATGTGTCCATTCAACATAACAAATGATTTGAAGTTGTATTCATCTTAAAGATAACAGGACGATCGCAGCTAGACTACCGATGTGAACCACTAGTCAGTAAATATATGTTTCGTCCAAGTAATAAGACTTGTTATACATAATCCCTGACTTCATCGGTCAATCAAAACCAGTTTTTTTGGTTTCACCTACCTACGATTAATTCCTAGAACACTGAACAGACATTTAATAATGTACACATCTTACTTAAGATTATTAAAAGTCTACAATTTCCTATACTATCGGAAATTATTAGTTATCACGCTGTCATTGTGATATTACTAGCAGTCAATTCGGACAGCAATTAAGCGATTGTCTACTGGGATCGAGTTTGAGAGAGCTAGTTCTGCCCTAGGACTTATTGCTATACGTACACTGCTGATGAAACCCATAACAGGACGAAACAGCCATCCAGTGCTTTCATGTTTCTAATGGTGGTGTCCAACAGTGACTGCTTCATGATTTCAATCTGTAAAAACAATGATCTCCATAACTCTAATTGAAAAAATACACTACATCCTAAAATGATGTATGTGTAAACAACTTGGTCATCGTCTATATAGCATTCGTTTGCATTGACAACTACAGTTTACGTCATCACTCAGTTTATATTCGTTTATTTCAATAGAACTTATTAGAATAAACCTCATTGATCTCAAAGAAACAACACTTTAGTCTCTAAGAAATAGTAAAAAAACTGCTAACATAGAATAGTTCCTCAAGGTTTTCACGAACAAACAGTCAGCTTTATACCTACCATATGCTGATCGTTTGATGTCAAGTTGTTAAATAGGATGTTGCGAGTGATCATAAACGAAAGATCCAACTTCGAATAAAATATTAGTTTCATAACTAGAAATCAGCATATATAGGTTAGACTCAACTTGTGTTTTTTTACGCAATGTTCGCGTAGGCGAAGCTGAAGAGGATGTCATTTTCATCCTATGTAGTATTTTGCAGATGATATTCGGTTTTTCGTATTTTGTCCATGGGTTTACATAGGATTGATTCTGTTGGTTTGTGCTACACCTATTCCAAGTGGTTTCAGTTGCCGTGCTGTAATTTCCGAAGTCTTTCATAAATAGTAGGATGATCCGTTTGTTGGTTCCTGTACTTTGTTTCGCTTGCTGATGAGTTAGGCTAAGATTTTTCGATGAGGTTGGGTGGATAACTACTTGTTTAAAAGATACTCATCACAGAGTTTGCTTCGTTGTTTTCGTGCTTCATGTGTACTGAAGTGTGTTTTCGCTCTCTTGAACTATGTGTGTACGTAATTGATTTTGAGTTCTTGGGTCGTTATTATTATAGCTGGGAATTAGATCTATGTGGGTTGGCTTCCGATATACTTGAGTCTCCAATATCAGTTCACATTTTTGGCTTGATCACTGTTAAAATCGAGGCTTCTAGTCTCTGCATCACTGCTTATGCCATAAGTTCTGATATTGGTGTTCCTTTCGTTTGTTCATAAACTTTGTTGTTGAATTACTAGACATCAATAATAAAATCTGACAATTGATACCCCTATGAAAAATTGTGATACATTTCAATGTGTTAGAATGGACTGATAACTTGTATCTTCTCATTTTGTGGTATATATCTACTCTAAATTCAGTACCAAGGAAGAAACGGAGAAACTCATCAAGATACAACACTAGTCACTTGTTTACAGTAAGACGATGGTATAAGGCCTATCATCTGTTAACAAACTTTCTGACCATCATTAAATTTCGTAACAGTCAGCTCAAATGATTATTCGAGGATCGTTATATGCAACGCATCCAGGTCTTGTTTTGGCTTGTGGGAGAATACATAACCGATTGCTTGGGGATAGCATTTATCCAGCTTCTTTGACAGATAAGGACAGAGGTTCACAATAAGATCTTGAATAGTTCATCAAATTGTTAGTTTTTTTAAACTAACTAGTCCACTCTGTTTAAATCAGAAATCATTAACATTCATTCATTCAAAGAAACGTAAAAAGAAGTGTACTCAACCTCTGTAATTGACATGACAATTCATAGAGGGTCATCTATGAAAACGCATCAACTACCTATTACAGATTATTATATTGAATTTACTCTTTGATAATCTCTACCCTTTCGCATCCAATGAAGCATGAAAACATATTACGATGTTGGTAACAATACATAACACTTACTGACAGCACATTCAACAAGTCACCACTTTAAGTAATGAGCTATTTTCTCATCAAATTCTTACTTTCTATGCACAAACGGTTTATGAGCTTCGGAAGTAATTTTCCCTTTGGGTATTGCTCCGCAAGTCCTAGTAGTTGAGTGTTTGCAAACTAACCTGAAGAGATTCATGTTTTAATCCTTACTAGAGTTTGTGTACACAGACTGTTGAAGAGTAGTTCCATAGTAGAACAATAAAGTTGTTCAATGGTCATCGAAATGTGGTAGGTAAGTTGGTGACGAATAACATACTCACATTAAAAAATCATTGCCAAAAATTCATCTTTAAATGCCATTACCAACAATACGTAAAAAATGACCTGTTCTAATAACAACCAGAGTTAGAGATTTTTAACTTGAAAAACCATAGTCAAACTAGTATTTGCTTGCCTTTTTTTTCTTAACTACTTGAGTTGAAACAATCATTCGATTTCATACAATAAAATTTTAATTTATGCAAATTAGTTGCATAAATGTGTTGTTGTTGTTGTCACTACTTCACGAAATCAAAGTACAATTTTGATTGAACGATTTTGAAAACATATATATATATATATACACAGAAGATGAAATCGATATTCTATAGTTTACCATTTGATATGCATGAACTGTTTATCATTTATATACATTTATTTATTTGAGTTATTTTTTTAAAAAGAAACAAAAATTTAGCCAATGTATCTATCGCTTTAGGCTGAATCAACCAGTATACTAGGAGGCCATAAGCGGTTGGTAACTTAGCTGGACGATGAGCGAAAAAAGCAGGAAGCATCGGATATCTGTTTTGTTCTTTGTATGAGATTTTACAGAAGTTTGTGCTATGCCATTATGAACTGAATTCAGATAAATAAAATGTGCTACATGATATATATATCAATGTCAGACAATCTATTTATTACAAGTCACATTCTGTCCAGTACGGCGGAACAAGTATCATTTCTTACGGTAATGCCAAGTACACACACATATTCTTAAATAACATAACTGCTAATGAATAGGTATTGTTATTAATGTTCAATATCTGTAATCAAAAGTTATGCACACACACAAAATCAAATCAAATGAAAAAAGTAAGTGGAAATTGAATTCTTATGTCAAACCAATAATAATCCTATTTCAATGAATTTTTAACTATGAGTGTTTATATTATGCTATTTAGTTCATTTCACAAAAAAAATGGAATGGTGGAAAGATTTTTAACAAGTGTATCAAGTTAATAAAGATGAAATAATGAGCAGTAAATTGTTTGGAAAAATCAAAAGAGGAAAAATATAGCACAGGAGAAGAAGAGTGAAGTAACAAACTTTGTAAATAATAAAATGAACACTTCAACAGTAAATTTAACATAATTGAATAATGATACTCCATTAAAAAAACAAACATGGTAGTACCTGAAATTGGAGATATTAAAAAAATTATAAGTAATGTGGTTGTCAGAAAGGGAAATAACTAGGAAACAGAAAAGCAAACAACGGCACACACTAGGCCGAGTTCACTTTTATCAATAAATAATAACGCAAGTGCCATAATAGCAGGAATTCATTCGCACAATCAAAGATAAACAGGGCAAATCAATCAACCAATAATTAACGAGGATAGTATTTCTCCAATACTTTTGCTGGGATTCGTTTCAACAATTCTTTCGGGAAAATACGCAATAATTCCCAACCAATGTCTAGTGAGTCGAATACACTACGATTTTCATAAGCACCTAATTTAATGAGATACAATAAGAGAAAGAGAACATAGAAAATCATTGAGTTTTGAAATAGTTCAAGTGATTAATATTGGCAATACTTTAATTATTCAACCCATGAAACCGTTAATGAAATCCAAGTAATACTGAACGTCGGCTGAACAATTCAATTGTACAAATGAATTTACTAAAATCTAACTCGATGTGTTGATTTTGTGTGAATATTCATGTTAAGCTCTATATGTTGACTATGATTATAACAACGTGTGAGGCATGGGATTCACAGTCATTAGTTACTGCTAATGACTTCCAAACTAAATCGCACTGAATGTAAAGTTATTCTTGGTTATATATACACAGCAGTGACTATAAACATGTTTTATTCATGATGAAATTTTCTACGAAATACACTAACTACTAAGATAATTGAACTAACCTTGAGAGATGAAATTTTTCTCAAACTTTGTCAGAAATTCTAAATAAAGTAAATCCTCCGGACTTAATGCTTCTTCACCAACAACAGCTTTCATTGCTTGAACATCTTTTCCTATTGCATAGCATGCATACTATCAATAAAGAGAAAGAGAGGAAAACAAAACGATCAGCAATTAAACTGTCAGTATGGACTCTATTTGCAAATGAAATAAATAGATGGTAGGGAAACTTAGCACACACTATGGAGCATTGCTCGTATATCCTGGGACACCCGAGTGAGCAACGCTGTTATTAGGAAACGAGTGCTAGGTAAGGATGGCAGATCAATAGATGAAGTAGTGAAACTTCATCAGTTGAGGTGGTTGGGACATGTGTTGCGTATGCCTAACCACCGACTGCCTCGAAGAGCTTTGTTTTGTAGTGTAGCAGGAATAGGTTGGAAGAAAGCTAGGGGCGGCCAAACCAAAACATGGAAGAAATCCATGAAGTCATTGACGAGTGGACTTAGCCATGTCGGTAATTGTCGACTAACTTGGTTGGGGTCCGCGAGATGATAATAATCGATGGTTAGAGACCTTGAATGATATGGCTCAAAATCGTTTGCAATGGTGCTGGTGCATTTATTCTTTGTATTCTCTCAAATCCTAATCTTCTGGATTCTTCAACACCTCTACTTTTGACTTTCTAAACTTTTCTCACTGAATCATACTTCTTGAATAATATCTTCTAATCCTAACCTCTCCGATTACTTCTAATACCTTTACTACCTCTACTACTGTTGGATTTGAATTGACAATTACATCTCTGTGCTGATGTGGTATGGCAACATGAACTGATGTACTTACGTACGAAGTTCTGCGTTGCATCTGACTGACTGACTGACTGATGGAATAATAAGCCATACTACCTGTAAACAAATCAAACTGTGTGAAGCTTCTGAAAGTTTAGCATATGCAAGGGCAGTTCCAAAACAGAGACTGAATGTCTGGAAATGAGCAACAGTTCCCATGTAAATTCTTACTGTACTCAAATGAAAGAGCCTGTGTTGTTTGAAATAGTCATCAGGTTTAGTCAATAATAGAAGCCATTAAGGTGATCTAAGAGATATTGCCAAAACGTTGTTTTATGATGATACCATTTATCTAATTATGATTCCCATTAAGATCGAAAATACTTTGGAAACCATGTTTACTCAATACAGAGAGTTGGATTCGTGTTATGGATATAAGCAAAGCATAAAAACGTTCATCAAGAGCTTCAATTTGGTGAGTGACATTTTACATCCGTATTCAATTAAACAGAGTTATACCTTACTCTAAATTACCACCACATAAATTGCTTATTTGGTTATATGATTCTTGCAACACTGATAACTGGAAAATCTTGATGAGAAATAAAAGAATCCATCTCAGCTAATTGTCAACTTTGTAAGTAAACTAACTAAAACTTTAGGTAAACAAGAACTTACCAACTGATTAGATACATCAGAATGATCTTCACGAGTCATATTCACACCAATAGCAGATTTCATCAAACGTGACAACGATGGTAACACATTGATTGGAGGATAGATCTATAAGATTTTTATACCATATAGAATATAAGAAATAATGAGAAAATTAGTTTCAACTAAAAAGAGAACTAACAAGAAATAACTCAGTTACCATTTAATATGATCTAAAAAAAGGGGAACTAGTACAGTTGTATATGAAAATAGACTATTAATAATACATCACCAGTGAAACTGGTTTCAGGATTATTCAATTGTTTACATTATGGACTGAAATCTGGTCAGTAATTTTTAGCGCACATGCATCTTACTCCGATTGCCCCCGATATGATTATGATGATGTAAATAATGTAGAATAGGACAAGCCATCATGTATGAACATCAATGATTATCTAGGCTTAGGTAACTCAGTGTACTAAGGGTACTAAGTTTGAATCCTGATGTGAACATGAACTATGGAATGCAAGTACATTTAGCTAATGAGTACGAAATAGGAAAAAAGGTGCGTCCTGGGTTGCATTACTGACAACAACCCTACCACTCGTAGTTTAATGTAACACATGAAGGTTCATTAATGCCTATTTCTATCCGACGATTGGTCTCGTATAAAAACCTCATTTCTAATGAGGATTCGTGTGAATAAATTGAATTTGTACGGCTGTAACACAAGCATGAGCGCATGTGGTGGAGTAGATGTAACTGTTTGCAAGTATGTACCAACGTTCTTGAACAAAAATTAAGAAAAAACAAGTTTTGGTAATCATACTTGCAACCAAAAACGATAACTACAAAGCTTGACACCTGAACTACATCTTCAGGTTGATTGAATACTGTTGCGTTTTTACATAATTTAGTGTTTATAGGATAAATAATTCTGAGATTTTTGCACTGACATGATTTATTACATGAATCAGCTTTACATAAATTAGCATGGCTAGATTATGGCTAGTGGTGGAATAAAGGGTGTGCATCTCCTTCTACACGAAGGACAGCTAACAGACTCCTTCGAGGTGAAGACCGGTGTCAGGCAAGGTTGCTTACTCTCACCCTTTCTCTTTCTCATGGTCATCGACTGGATTATGAAAACGTCAACATCTGGAGGGAAGCACGGTATCAACTGGACAGTTAGGACGCAGCTGGACGATCTGGACTTCGCAGATGACTTGGCTCTTCTATCACACACGCAACAACAAATGCAACAGAAGACGACCAGTGTAGCAGCAGCCTCTGCAGCAGTAGGTCTCAAAATACATAAAGGAAAAAGAAAAATTCTCCGATGCAACACAACATGCACCAACCAAATCACTCTTGATGGAGATGCCTTGGAAGACGTTAACACCTTTACATATCTTGGCAGCATCATCGACAACCAAGGTGGATCCGATGCAGATGTGAGGGCACGGATTTGCAAAGCAAGGGCTGCATTTCTACAGTTGAAAAATATCTGGAACTCCAAACAACTTTCAATTAAAACCAAAATCAGGATATTCAATACAAATGTGAAGACAGTTCTACTGTATGGAGCGGAAACATGGAGAACTACGAAAGCTATCATCCAGAAGATACAAGTGTTTATTAACAGTTGTCTACGCAAAATAATTCGGATTCGTTTGCCAGACACCATCAGCAACAACGGTCTGTAGGAGAGAACAAACCAGATTCCAGTGGAGGAGGAAATCAGGAAGAAGCGGTGGAAGTGGATAGGACACACATTGCGGAAAGCACCTAACTGCGTCACGAGACAAGCCCTCACATGGAACCCTCAAGGCAAAAGGAAAAGAGGAAGGCCAAAGAATACATTACGCCGAGAAATAGAGAAAGATATGAGAGGAATGAACAAACACTGGACAGAACTGGAGAGGGAAACCCAGGACAGAGTTGGTTGGAGAAAACTGGTGGGCGGCCTATGCTCCATTGGGGATAACAGGCGTAAGTAAGTACGTAAGTATCTCCTTCTACTGGGTATTCGTCACCTGGATCTACCAGTATTATGCCATTAATGATAAAACTTTGATTTGAACTAAGTGATTAGCACTTCGAACACCAAAATGTCGATTCTACTTGGGATAGAACGAGTGTTCTGATTTTAACCTGTAGTCAAAATCCAGATAAACCATAACCTGTACCAAAATAACTATACTGAAGCATTTACTGATCAAATCCAAAAGTGTGATTCATACGAAATAGTAATTTGATTAACTCGAAACAATGTAATAATGAGTAAAATGCTAGTTACGCTCTAACCTGTCTGTTGTGTAATTGACGATCAACATAAATTTGACCCTCTGTAATATATCCTGTTAAATCAGGAATAGGATGAGTAATATCATCATTGGGCATAGTTAGAATTGGAATTTGAGTAATCGATCCTGATCGACCTTCAACTCGACCAGCTCGCTCGTAAATCGAAGCCAGATCAGTGTACATATAGCCTGGGAAACCACGACGTCCTGGCACTTCTTCACGAGCTGCTGATACCTAAACAACAGATAATTTTATAAAAGAACCTGATCGTTACAAATAACCATAAATAATCTGACGTTATCAGCAAAAACGATACCGTTCCTTTCCAAATAATTATATTCTCGAACAAGCGTGAACAATTACTTTTTTCGACTTGCATTTAGTACTTTAATTTACATTGTCTTATAACATGAGGCATAGTAGAGCTGATGATCGAAAATCGATAAATGAGTGACAATTTCAAACTAATTTAGTAGGCAGTCAAAACAATGATTTGATAAGTGGTCTTTTGGAACAGTTTATGTACAGTGAAACTGTTGAGGTCAGACATGTGGAAGTATGACTATCAATGTGGCTACGTATCCGCTTCGAGTATAGAATGTTAAATAGTACATAATAATGCTATCATCAGTTAAATGCAATGTAGAACCGGACAAATGCACATCAGCTCAACTCGGGACGTGTGTATAGGTCCAAGGTGCCAAGTCACATCAGTAGAGAGCAATGAAATTACCGAAATAAGTGCCAGAATAGTACTGTGATAGAAAAAGACCTGAACAATAGGCTACTGGATTATGTCTACTTGCATATACCTTAAACTAAATTCAAGTTTGTACTTAGAAATCCAAATACATCTATAGTTCACCTCATGTTGCTTCATGCCTATCTACTTAGCAGGCTACCACTAGTTCTGATGTGTTTAAACATCAAGATAAAAACAATCACTGTCGAAACATGTAGAATATAGTGTAAATGTGCTTTAAAATCTGCTTTTTAAGTTATAAGGTAGAAAAATCACTTGACTTTTACGCGATTTAATTCCAAGGAAAATGATAAGTAACGCAGATTTGTAACCGCATACAAGGATCTTCCAGTCACGCTTACAGCGAGAGGATAACAGCACTTCCAGAGTCAATGAGTCATGATTTGATTTACGTACTCACGTTTTAATCAGTAGCTGGTAGGTCTAAATTCTTCTTCGCCTACTTTTATCGACTAAAGTTTAGTAAATGAATGGTAAACGAGTTTGAATCCATAGTTCTGAGTAGAAGTATATTACACAAACAATGATACAATCACGTAGGGATATAAACATAAAAAAAATTAATTTGGTCATCAAAACAATCCAACATGTCCTAATAAACTCAAGCGAAACAAGAAAGACAATTTTTACAGAAAACAATGAATTCATTGTACACTGAGAATATAGTCATAATACATTTTCAAAGCACTTTATTACTTACCTCACGCAATGCTTCTGCGTACGAGCTCATATCAGTAAGGATAACCAGAACATGTTTTTCGCACTGATAAGCCAAGTATTCAGCGGTCGTAAGAGCAATGCGTGGTGTTATAATGCGCTCGATAGTTGGATCATTCGCCAAATTTAGGAATAGACATACATTTTCCATCGAACCATTTTCTTTAAAGTCTTGCATGAAAAACCGAGCAGTCTCCATATTAACACCCATTGCTGCGAATACAATGGCAAAATTGTCTACATCACTGTCTATAACGCTTTTCCCAGGTAACTTGACTAGACCAGCTTGACGACATATCTGGGCCGCGATTTCATCGTGTGGTAGACCAGAAGCAGAAAATATGGGGATCTTTTGACCACGTGCAATTGAATTCATCACATCGATGCTTGATATGCCAGTTTGGATCATTTCTTCTGGATAAATGCGTGACCATGGGTTTATAGGTTGACCCTGAATATCCAGATAATCTTCTGCAAGGATTGCTGGACCCTTGTCTTTCGGTTTACCAGAACCATTGAATATACGACCTTAAGAAGTCGTGAGATTTACGTACGTTAAACTTACCCAGCATATCTTCCGACACAGGTGTACGAAGGATATCTCCCGTAAATTCACATGTAGTGTTCTTTGCATCAATACCACTAGTACCCTCGAATACCTGTACAATGGCCCTTTTGCCACTAACTTCTAGAACTTGTCCTGTTCGCTGACTACCATCAGCAAGAGTAAGTCTCACGATCTCATCAAATTTAGGAAACTTTACATCATCAAGTATGACTAGAGGCCCGTTAACTCCTGAAACGGTTTTGTAAGCTGCAAAAGAAATTTTCAAAGTCAACTAGAGAATGATTATGATGATACCAAAAATTGATATACAAGTTTGGATTACCAATATTGATGGAACATTTCGCAACAGACTGCTCTTTCAACGATACTTTTCACAATGATTTTTTGTGATCTTTATTTGCCGTGTGCACACTGTGATGATTGGAAACACGTGGAGCTAATAGTGACCGTTAGGCGATCATATTATGAATCTTCCACATCTAAGGGTTTCTAGCCTTAACAGTTTTAAGTATAATCTACGGACTACAAAGCATGATTATTACTCAAATGCACGACTATCCAGATTTACATTGATATGCATTTCCAAAAACCCAAACGCGTAGGTCTGACTTGTGCTAACCTTCAGTGTATATGGAAGTTTAATTATAATCGTAGATAGCAGGTCTCCTGGTGAATATGACTAACCATAATGTTTGAACAGCAAATAGGTACAGAAATAATGTGTGGACCGAGATACATTTACTATTCTTGAATAGTGTGAAACACATCCAGGATAATTTTGCTGAATGTTTGACAGGTATTTTCAAACCGACAGAAATAATACGGACTGAAGTCAAAATAATTTTGCTAGAAACGTATGTATGTTACATGGAACCAAAGGAACTTGAATTAAAATTAAACAATGACACCGACTAGGACTAGGCAAGAAAAAAATTCAGAGAGCGGCCAAAATCCTGATGTATATCTACTGAGAAATCTCGAATCAAAAGTTTTAGGTCAGTGTACTAAGACCTTGTTGTAAATCTTCCTTAGAACTACAACTGACGCGCATTCCATAGCTTATCTGTGACAGTATTGCTTAGCAGTAATCCAAATGATCAAAATAAAGGTCTTAAATGTTATATAATACTTATTAACTTCTGTATTATTCCAAGAAAGACTAGATAACGGGAACCACAAGACTATCAGCAACAGGAATGTGAGAATGCATATTAACGACGTCAAAAACTTGACTAAATTTTAGACTGCACTGGACTCACTGATGCGGGGCTGCGATATGTAGTCCCTAGATACGGCCTGTGAGTGGACAAAACTCGCTGCTTTCTGATCCATTCTGACCTCCAGATAAATAACGAAATCTCATAAAACGCGCTTTGAAAGACCATACACATAAGCATCAATATTCAACATCTCTATTACGAACTGATCGATTTCTTTGCTCTAGCCTTTTGTTCATTCAGTATAGTTCCAGGTATTTGGTAATGCACGGTAGATAGTTATCCAGCCACTAGACTGCATCAGTTCTAGTCTGTTGGCAATTATTTATAAATTTACATTTCCCGTCATTTGTGAGTTCGTTCGTCTCAAGGAAGTAGGATTTTCAGCTACTAGAAGCTGTCACAGCATCTGCCCTGAGATCAGCTTGTTGCGACACGGAGAATAAGAAGAAGAAGTGGAGAGAGATTTTAGGATTCTAACGAACATTGTGTTATAATGAACGGACCCGAAGGGTATATGTTGGCAAAAGATATTCTGCGATAACGGTTTGGAGAGAACCATATGGTATTTAGACGGACTATCAATTAAAAGTGGTGATTTGGTGGCCATCTCTGACCTAGGACAGAGAATTCAAGCATGTGAAATCACGCAAGATTAATTGGGTCACGAATCGGATTTGAACTCAAAACCATTGTCTCATGTTTACTTTCAAATTTTAGATTTGAGTGGACAGATGTGGCCGACTCTTGTCCTATGAGAATTAGTAGACCAACTGCAGATCCCAATCGATTAACTACAATGAATCGGAATAAAAATATGCGGACCGTAGCTGTTAGCTGAGCAATAAAATCGTCTGATTCAGATAATTATGTGCATGTTCAGCAGGCTTAGACAATTTACGCTTTGAGGACTGTAAGCAGCGTTAAAGCTGAATGCTGACGTCACTTGAAGAACTGTAAGTCTAAACTTGTTGGCTTACTGTTGAGCTGTGGCGTACTGCGAGCTCATAGTATTATAGGACAGAAAACAGAAAACTTAGGTAAACCTCATGCAATAAAAACAATTTTTGGCTAGACCTTGAAGTGTCCAACTGGTTTCATATTGAGAAACCAGAGACCGATACATATCTTGAAAATTTCGGAGTTTGATAAGAATCTAGAAATGTTTTATCAAAAAATATACTAGATGCATAGATAGGTTAAAGCTGCAAGAAAAGACATGAGACAACTATTCGGTACAATTGAGCTCGCTAGAAAATATAATAAAGCAGAACGATCACCCTAGAACAAGTTGTGTAAGCCAATGACTGACACTACCAAACACATGGAACCGTACCGAAAGAACAAGAACTGGGCTCAAAGAAATCACTCGATTTATACTAACTCGTGAGAATGTTATTGGATATTAGAATGGGAAAGACTCGGAAATGTGTTCAGATCTTTGCACTTAAACTCAACGAGATATCAAGCATTTCACCGGGACTGCTATAATTGTTGAATAAACGAAAATGCCCTTGACACATTTCTAGTAAATCCACATTTGTGAAGAGAATACGACAGGTTTATTAGAAACATTCATTACCATAACCACTTATACCAGTGATTTTTTAACCGTACTTCTTATTTATAACACTATTTACGCACAGACTTCCGTCTGCTTTGCTACCATAATTGCTCGACCGTCCCTGAAATTTCGCCCCCGTATTCTGGCACGATTTCGGCATTCTTTCGATACCAGGAAATCGCCAGCAAATATATATATTATTCCGTCTGATGGGCTATTAATTGCTGTGGTGGTGATGATAGTCAAACTCGACTCAATCGCCACTAATCATTCTTATATTTTCTAGCCTCAGGATAGATGATCTTACGTCATCGATAAGGAACTCACAGGTTATAATTGAAGATTACACCTAAGAATAGGAAGTAAGTGGCCAGTGATTCTCAAAACACGAGCCTCAGTGGATATAGTTACAGAACTGAAATCTAATGACTACAAAGAGGAATGATAGATTTGATACTGCCAGTATCAAAGATAAAATCATGCAAAAAACCATTTCACAATAGTATTCATTTGAGAATATGAAGTGAATAATTACTGAAAGTTATAATTAAGGATTGCATATGATCATTTGAATCAACGAACGTGTTTAGATCAGCACAACATGATTTATCGTCGACGGTGACAAAATAAATAATGGATCTACGCATCACCCTGCATCCGATTTTACCATACTTGAAGCATTTAGCTGAACGAAAGACACATGAAGAACGTGAATGTAATTTAACGCACGATAAACACTGACCATACCCATGCTTTGATGAATTAATTCACATGTGTCCTTGAGAATGGAGACCAATGTTAACTGAATTCAGGCTTGGTTCACCTTGAGGATTAAGTTCGCTACCACGGATGTGCAATGCGTCAGATATTATGATTAGCTGGGAATCATGCTCATTCACAGCCTCACAGTTAACAAATGTTGTTTTAATTTTCTGGAATAAACTTTTAGGTTTCTGTGTGAATTCCCATTCTGAATTTGTAATATCTATCCCAGTTATCTGTCGACCGCGAAGTTAGATTTCCAACTGGTCATCAAAATTGCATATCACCTCTTCTTGACTACTTTTTTTCGTCGTCTCATGGAATTCCGACTTCACTCTGCTTCCACAGCAAAAACACTGCACATGACTAAGCAGTAATTCTGTGGTGAATAGGAAATATGTCTGCTGAGTGATTAAATATTTTCTATCGTGTTAAAATCTGAAATATTAAAATGTAGCAAGTTCATACTGCGTACTTCCAATCCGAGTTCTTGATTGTGTCTTATGAAAGTTTGGATATTTTGGAATCAATCGTATTTCCTTGGAATATTCGAATTCCTTAAGAGAATTCTTGCTATGAGATTGGTATCTCGTTGAAGTCCTATATATATATATATATATATATATATATATATATATACAGTGCGCTGGTTGTAGTCGAGATTGACTAGGAAAACCACTACAGACCAACTGCGTTCCCGCCTGTAATCGTGGTCCCGTCGTGAACTAAAGACGGAGAACGTATAATCCAGAAGAGGGTGTTTATTTGCTGGTGATCATATGGTATCGAAAGAATACCGAGACCGTGCCAAAGAATATGGGCGAACATACAACTAGCAGTATTATCGAGATGACAACAAAACAAATGGAACGTAAGCGAACAGAGTGCGAATAAACAAGGAGCTTCTCGGCTTTCTGAGCTAAGAACATGTGTAGTTCAGTAAAAAAATCGCTGATACATAATAATGAACAAGTTTCTTTAACCAATCGCGTTTTCTCCGTAAAAGTGGAGTCCCTACAATATATATATATATATATATATATATATATATATATATATATATATACGGAATATTGACAGTGAATCCTTATATGAAAATCCGATTCTAGTTAGTGTTCTCAAAAACTCATATGACAGGCTATTATATTAACTGTAGCGTCAACTTTTGTATGCATCGTGATCAGTCAGTTTTTCGATGAAATATAATGGATTTAGCTGTTAAATAATTGGTGTTACTTGAAACTGAATGTGCGATGCACCGAAAATTTACAGTTTTGCCTAATTCAAAAAAGTATCTATGGAAGTTATACATGCTTTACGTCACTATATGAATCGATTATGCTTTCAATTACAGTTTCACTCATAGGTTCAGTTTTATTGCTGATATTTACTAACGACCTGTTGGGCTCGGTTAGCTCACCGGCATTGATCTACGCAGACCATACAAAGATCTGGAGGTCCATTAGAAGCAAAGATGATTCAGTTGGAGGAATGGGCATAGAAAAATGGTTTATGACTCAACCAATCGAAGTGTCACGTCATGTATATCCTGTACCACATGACGCGGACGATTTACACTCTCAATGGAAGTCCGCTCCGTAATGTCTCCTCGGAGCGCGATCTCGGCTTAATAACCACAGAAAGTCTCCACACCAGCCCGAACTATATAGAGGACGCAGCCGAGGCAACTGCGACTCTTCACCTTATGCAGAGAAAACTTGGTGCTATCACTCCAAAATTATCCTAAACATCATTTAGGACAACCGTGCGCCCACGCCTTGAGGTTCATAACGTCATCGCAGCCCCTCTGCTTCAGAGGGACATCAATCTCTTGGTTCGAGTGCAGAGACGAGCAACCAAATGGGTGATAGGGTTGAAAAGTAAAACTTACAAAGATAGACTACAGCATTTAGGATTACTCCCACTAAGTTACAGGAGGTAATCTGATTATGGCGCACAACATATTAAGCACGTCAAACCATCCCAACGTGAGCACCTTACCGATGCATCACCACCACATCCTTCGAGGCAATCCTCGAAAGATTGCACATCAAAGAGCGAAAACCCAGGGTTGAGCACACTTTTCCTCATTGAGAGTCGTCGTAACTTGGAATGCTCTCCCAACCGAGGTGACCACAGCCCCCTCAGTGGACAGCTTTAAGAAGAGACTTGTTAAGCCCCTACGCACATACGGGTTATTATCTCCCTTTTGGACCAGCTGTGCCTGATGCATATCTCGAGAACTGCTAGCTGTTATCATTGCCATCTCCTCAGATCACTCAATTAATCTATCTTGCCTATTATACCTGTTTACTCTCCCTTGCTTACACTTTGGTCCTCTCTCACAATCTTCACTACTAAATTATCTATTGATGTACTTAGTTCTATAATCTTATTCATATTAGCATTAGAGTTTTGTCTTTGTTATTCTCCACATCGCAACTAACTGACCTCCGGTTCGGTAATAAGTTAGCTACTGGTATCCAGAATCCCTACTGTCCCAAAACAAATGTATGTCATATCTTGTCAGAAAATATAAATTACATGTGTCAACATTTCATAATATTGTGTTTTTATCATAATTTGTTTTCTGGTTTATTCGGTACATCCACGAGTAGTTAGTAATTGAGCAAGGTATGCTGAATATGACTGAAAATACAGATGACTTTACTATTCTAAATAATCGATCAACAGGGGGTCTTGTTGAGTGATAATGACCTGAAATGATTTCGACTTTAAATGCTAATCTTCCACATTTATCGTCGAATAGAAATGGCTTATAAATTATGCCGAACTGTAGAGTGGTGTTGATGTTAATTTTAAAAACCGAATGGTACAAATGAGCATACAACATTTTCGGACTCATTCTACTGAACTACATTTTGTCACAAATATATTGAAATAAACGGATATTCTAAAAAGTGTACATTTTATCATTATGTGATCAATATCACATACAACATTTATTCAGTCATTTGTAATTAGGCTTCATAACAACGATAACAAATAGAACAAAATAAATTTTTTGTTTTAGAACTCTACATTCGAAATGCATCTTAACTATGAGAAAAGGCCTTTAGTTTTCTAATAAGATTTGTCAGACTTTGGAATTTTATCTCAGAACCTTTCTGAGCATCGTAGCATTCTTAATCTGTGAAAATTTGCGTACGGTGTTTGATTGCTTATTGTCTTGCAAAAAATTCAAAGTCAGCATTTTATACTGTTTATATTTAGGACATAAATAGCTGTTAGGCTAATATGAATTAGTTTCAAGTAACTAATAAATCTCGACTTACCTCAACTCACTGATAGTTGTTACTATTCCTATGTACTAAACAGTATAGTTTCAATATGATTGGGGGAAGTATTTTTAATCTCTCTTTTGCGTATATTTATGAATATAAAAATTTACCTTACTATCGATGAATCTCATTAACTACCCACTAATTCAATATTTACATGACTTTAGTTTCTCTGAGTTTTCGGTTTTAATTAGGAATATATATCGAAAGCTAAGACAATCATTACAGTTAGCTGTTGATTATATCTTCATCTCCCACCATTGTATTCACTCATAAAAAAAGCTATGCAAGAGGACAGTCAAAACATTTCATATTGTTAGACTGGGTGAGGTTAGTCCTAATTTCATAGACAGAGTCACTTCCATCAAGATAGAATATTCGTTTTATTTACAGATATTAGCTAGAAACTTGGGCACAGGGCTTTACGGAGACCGTAGTTAACCAATTAATAAAACGTACTTTAATATTGTGTCTAAATCAAATCGCAAACAATTATCTCATACGCTTCATTTGATTTCGAAAGCTCCATTCTAAGTGTTCACATTAATTATAATAAATTATTTCCATAAAATTCTAGGTCACAATTGCATTTGAAAATAACAGTACGAACAGTCATTTGTTTAGTTCTAATTTCTCAGCTTTTATGTCATAAAATCCTATATTATCCTGTTGTTTGAGATTGGATTTCGAATAATTAAGTCGGTGTATGAGATCTTTGAAGGATTTCCTAACTGCTCACTGTAGTTAGAAGTAAAATTTTCAAAATGTGAGTGGCAGTGCAATCCAAAGTTTTCTATTTTTCTGATTTAAAGCATTTTCATCTGAATAGATGTTTATTTGATTGGAGGCCATCTGACTAAAGTTAGCAGTTTGAGCATATCTTTTTCAGATGGCAATGAGTTATTCACCAACGAAATGAATGCAGCTAGCCAATAATTTGTCCATCTAGCATTAAATATTTATATTTGTCTTTCATATATTCAACTACTAAATCCGAAACAGGATGAAAGGCCTGTTCTAGATTTCACTACTACTCATCATCCATATCTTCTCATAATCCTTGTGAATCAATGGCAATTTCGAAGCAATCCGCATAGAATACACTTATGCAGAACCGGACTGATTTTTGAAGTCATAAATACCAATGGGAAGATTTGAAAAACTAATACAAATTAAATAAACTTTACCCCGCTGCATAAGCCGGTGACTGTATGGACTCGACAGCTAAATGAATAACTAGTTCATATTAGAAGCGAAAGGTACTGTATTCAAGTCCCTAAGTGAACATCAACTCCGAGATGCGGATACATCTATTCGACGGGTCTCAGATAGGATGAAACGTATGTTCTGAATCCCACTGCCAGTCACTATCCATCTCTTATTAATTTTCTTGTTCAGAAAATTCCTAAAATTCGGATTATAACTTTTTCTAAAAGTCGAACTTTTAGGCTGATTTATCAGCAGTATGTACAATTTTAAATATTTTTTTATTAAGAAATTCAAAATGACCAATTTTTCCGTTAAAAAACAACCACCTTGAATAGTAAAAAGATAATTTAGACACCTATTGATGTATAGAGTTTCAAGAATGGTGGAGAAAGTTTGTAGCTCAAGTGGATGATTGCGGTGATGTTTGTTTCGTTCTCTCAGGTGGATATTTTGGTTGTGGAACTTTCATTTTTCTTCAAATAGAAGTTGGTGCTGCTGATGTTGTTCAGAAGAAGAACAATGAAAGCTCCACAACCAAAACATCCAACTCAAAGAACAAAACACCACCACAGTATAGCATTTCATTTATATTTCTAATGGCTTCGAATACTGAATTCCAAGTTTCGGTTTGATATAATAACGATTCTACACCAGACAGCATCGTCCGTTGAGGAAGTTGGCGTTTGAACATACATAATGAGTGTCCTAACCACCTCAACTGATGGAGATGCACTGTTTCATCAGTTGATTCCCTATCACTACCTATTACCCTTTTCCTAACACTAGCATTGCTTAATTGGTGGTCCGTGGATGTACGAGCAATGCTTCGAAGACACGTATGCTCCAGCATCTAGTAGCTTACGAATATCCACTATCCTTAGTTGCCATGTTTCCTACACTGCTGGCAGTAAACTCGTCTTTTAGTTAGTAGACGGATATCTCGCCTACGTCATAATGTTTGCCTGTTCATTGCACAATTTTATTTACACATAGATTATGTGCAATAGTTTATGTTCTCACTGCAACTACAAGTGTTTGGCTTTTTTTAATCGAATAAATGTTGAAGTGATAAATCACCTGGTGGTTTCAAATTTAACCTTTTCTGTGTTTTTAATATTTTTTTTGATTCAATGAATAAATCTGGACACATTTGTTAATTTATTGTAATGACCGTTGGGCAAATATAATAGCAATACTATAGAGGTATCTATTTCGAGATTATGTGCCAATGAAGGTTGATTAGTTCATTCATATAAAAATCAATAACAGGAAACATATGAATTCTAGTAAACATGAACTTGTTCAGTGGTGAACTAGAGATGATTACTGATCCAATCATTCAATAATCAAAAGACAATAGAATATGAAGTATAAGAATTAATGTTTTACTACTGATAGCATAACTTTGTGAACACAGAGTATGTTTGTGTACAATAAATATGCATTTTAGTGAAAATCCCACTAATCTCAACTACCTAGTCTGAACTTACCAAAACAACCTAACCCAATAGTTAGTGACTTCATGGACTGAAGTCATGTCTTAATTTGGCAGCCTCTAGCATTTTCGAACCCATTGTAACACTAATTAATATCATGTAATGAGGTACTTGGTGGTTGGGCATAAATCCATCAGCGTTACAGCCTTCTCGGTCGGTGAGGATTCAGTCTTATCAACCGGTTTACTGACCTAAACTTGAAATTAAAGTGGCTCATTCGATATTCATGGATTCATTTTCTGAGTGGTTGGTATATATATAACTCCTCCTGGAACCCCTCTGGGGCTACTGCCGGTTCCAAGCTTGGATAACAGAGGAGAGTGGAGCGTGGGGTTAGCGACTCCATCTCGTAGAAAACTAACTCGCTAAAAAGACTAACAAGCATTATATATGTATATATACTGCCACCAGATAGATAGTTTCTTCCTTTTTGGCCTTACTGCTCAAGAAACGAGTTTGGAGGTGACTGTGTATCCGGTTCAAATTTAGGACACCTCACATCATAAATAACATCTTACTAAGAAGATCAATCGTACTAGTGCAGTAACAATCGATTAATGTGAAGGATTCTTTCCTATTGATTTATTTTAGATATTCATCCGGATAGTGCAGAGTACATGTTAAAAATGATTGACAACAAATTGGTTTATCTTAAAAATTTAGAAGAAAAAGTGCGATTAATCAAGCCCATTACAGAGTTGATTTCAAACAAAACTCAGCACATCAATGAAGTGAATAAAGCGAATGGTGTTTTTGAACAAATTACTCATAGTGAAAATCCATTTCCAGATTGTTTACCTTTAGAATATGCACAAATATGGCGAGATTCGGATAAATTAAAACAAGAATTCAAATATCAATCATGTCAATTAAATCGATACTACGGTAAGCTATTTTATTTTCTAATACAACCTAGTTATCAACTTTGAAATATACAATACAAATTCACTCTATATATCGCTTCCTTATGTAGTACAAACCTGATCAGTTGTATATTAATAGAAATAATGAGTCAATTAACTCTAGGGAAGATCATAAAGCTTTTAATTTCAATCCAAAATAGTTCATTTTAACTTCACCTTAAACCAGTCAAATGTTCCATGTGTTTTCTCTGTTTTAAATCAGAATGAAAGAAATCTGAATGTAATTCAAAAGGTTTTATTAAGTTCGTCATTAGGTAAGCTTGAAGCTATTACGAATTCACCTTAGTCGATAAACGCAAACGAGGCAATGAACCAGCGTCCAGATAGGCTACCTTGAATCCCAAGCTGAAGATAAAAGGTTTTGTAAGCGTAGAAAGTATATTGTACAAACACCCAGCAATCACAATACAATCAAGCATACAACTCTCGTTTATTTATACATCATAGAAACGTCCTTGGGACAATTACGAAAATAGCACACTAATAAAATACACAGCAGCCAATCATAGCCATGGATTCTGCTGGTGGGAATTGAAATCTTAAGGTCAATTGATCAGCCCATGCTGGCAAACGTGAAAACCAAAATAAGGCATTTAACAAGCGAATTTTGGGGATCTCACATCCCCAACAGATTTCAAATTAATGAAAAAGCAATAATTTTTTATTTACGTGTAAAATGGTCTCATAGTGCACGTTGAGTAATATATTTTATTTTCCTGTGGAAATCATTAATTTGTCTTTTAATTGAATTTTCAGAGTGTATCGTCCGTCTCTACATTGACAAATATCATTTTCAAGGCAAAGATGTGAGCTGTAGAAAAAGTGATTTATTCAAACTTTTGGAAAATTATAATTTGGATAAATTAATTGATTATTTTAAACAAGAACCGTCTATATGAAACATTTTTGTAGTTTCTTTTTTTCTAACAATTTGCTTATATGCTTTTAAACATTGGATTTTATGGTAAATTATATCATAACTTCAAAGTAACTCTTGAATCAGTTATATACTTGATCTGCTTACTATTCAGTAGCTTAATTGGTGTTATCCCTGCATTTGTACACAAGTTATCATGTCTTAAAATAATAACAAGCCATTTTTATCTATTAGTTATCAATTTTAAAAAATTGTTGATCAATCAAGCCTTGTCCTGCTGATTCATAGATTGAATGTTTATGTATACCTCGTTCATTATTTATCCGATAATGATTGAATAAATCAATTGAATGTGTGCAAAATCCTACAGTGAAAAAGTGATAAGTATAGCATATACATGATACATGATTATTTATTTTAAAATTAACAATATATTCTATTGAGAATATACAATTAGCGTTTTGTTTTGATGTACACTGGTTGATCCATGATTAGTGACCATTGTTTTGTTGGTTGAATTGTCCGAATGTTGATTGAATTCTGTCCAAAAAGTTACGATGTGGCGATTACTCTCTGAGCAGCTGAAAATCACGGTCATAATGGTAATATGTTAGGTGGTGGCAAGAAGTCAACCAAGGAACACTAAATGACCTTGTTTTGATACCATTTGAAACTCATAAGTAGGTGTGTTTTTCTGTTGGATTCGAACTTCCATCATCATCCAGCTTCACAGTTTCAGATGTAACCATTGAGCGCTGTTGAGATAACTACTTACCTGAATAGGGATAAATAAAGCATGCGAATAACTATTTCATGGTTGTCATGCAAAGTACATTTTCACTATTTATTTTAGATAATAACAGCCATTAAGCTGTGTATTAATCAGTTTGAAAAAAAGAAAACATTTTTCTTGACAGACAACTAACTTTTTTTCGCAGGTTTATCAAAACACTGAGTTTTATTAAATAAAGTGTTGTAAGTAAACCCTAAATCATATCATAACAGATCATGCTTGTTCAGTAGAACAACTGAAATCAATGAGTAAATAAACGTTGGGTTGATCGATGTAAAGACTGTTTGGAACAAACGACATGGATATAGATCTAATTTGATTCAGAATGCTGTACGATAGCCTAAGTATAAATGATCAGTCTCTTAAATCATTGAGGTTATCGTTTCATGATTTTCTTATGCTAAATGTAAGCAAACATTTATTCGGACTTAATAGGAATCTTTGAAACCATGAATCAATCAATGTTAGACCACCATTAGAAACCTGGAAGCAATGGACGGCCGTCAAGTCCTGGTATGGGACTCCTCAGCAGTGCGCATCCACAACTCCTGCACCCCGCAGGATTCGAACCCGAGACCTTCGGTATTGTGCGCGAAAGCCCTAACCTGTGCTCACTAGTGACTAGCTTCGTGAGGAATCTTCTCCGAGTTCTAGTGGGAAGACATGACCAGTGAAGTTCAACCAGTTCGCGTGTAGGCAGTGTCTACCGAAGACTGTGTATGAGGTTGCGCAACTCCATGAATTGATCAAGTTAGACATTAACACCGTTGGATACCGGCTCAATGTCTAACGGTTAGGGCGTTCGCACACAATACCGAAGGTCCTGGGTTCGAATCCTGCGGGGTGCAGGGGTCGTGGAAGCGCACTGCTGAGGAGTACAATACCAGAACTTGATGGCCGTCCAGTACTTCTAGGTTTCTAATGGTGGTCTAACATTGATTGATTCATGGTTTCAAAAATGTGTAACTTAACAATCTTCACAAACCTGTAATGCAAATTTTATATTATTCAAATACGAGAGTATCGTTATAAAATGGATTTTTGCTATCTCTGAATCATGTTTTGACTGTACATTTTTTAAAAAACAATAAAATTGTTGGCGAAATAATTTAGATCTGTGTTTTAGCATAATTTAAAACATTGATTAATCTATTGTCTGGAGAAATAATGAATACCATGTCACAGTGAACGCCTATTTCAGTTTATTTTGAATAATGGTACAAGAATATGAGCTTATAAATTGTTTGATCTGAAAGTAAGCTTGTAAATTGACCGCTGATTAGGTAGGTGGCTGTGTTGTCGTGCTGATTCTTTCTATCAATCAAGATGAAACATGGTCAATATTCCAATTGAATGCCGCTGCTGGCACGAAACTTAAACCTGAGGTGTTTCTGGTCGTCTGTTTCCAAACACCTTAGTTCATCCATCAATGATTCCCATTTCCTACTACTCCAGTGAATTCAATACACTAGTGGTGAAGTCTGTTCTCGTCTTGATATCATTGAAGAAAACCAGTTTTGGATTCCCCCTAAAAAATAGATCTTATGGTTCTTTATGTAATCTGTAAGAACTAAGATTATTAGCTGTGCATCACTGTAGATAAAATAGCTAGCTATTCAACATTTTTACACATTTGAAATCATCAATCAATCATTGTTAGACCACCATTGGATACCTGGAAGCACTGAAACACGGCCGTTTCGTCCTGGTATGGGACTCGTCAGCAATGCGCATCCATGACTCCTGCCCCTCGCAGGACTCGAAACCGGGACCTTTGGCATTGTAGGCGAACGCCTTACCATGATTGATTCATGATCTCAAATGTGTAAAAACGCAAACTTCCAAAACTATGCCCCAAAATATTCAATATTTCTTGATTTTTAATCACTTTTTATTGAAAACATACTTTACATTGAAAAACAACAACTCACTGTAGACTTAGTGGAAAATCAATTATTCGTGTTAAGATGCAAAACAATCTCTTAAACATTAGAATGCATGGACAGAATAGATGATGATATTTGTAAGCTGACGCGGAGGAGCAGGATGATGATGATGATGATCATGCATGATATTGTTATCTTCTCTATGATCATAGTAAATCTATGTATTAATCAATGTGACATGTAATTTGTCTCTTTTATTTTTTTTTCTGAATACTTTCGACAAAATCAATCATAATACAACTAATCAATATATATAAGCATGCTTTTCATTTTTTTTCTCACATGTGAACGGATGTGTTATTGATTATTACATTAAGGTTGACGAATATCTGTATGTATAATATATACATTATCAGAGGATGATTCATTGGCAATTTCTTAACTGTATTTGTTTTAATTTACATCATGTACGATTTAATTGAAACTTGATCAAAGTATAATTATTTGACAGTTCAACTTGTTTTATCCCCATCAAATTGTATGATATTGGTGTGGAGGAGTATTACTCTTTTCGAGGTAGTCTGAAATAATCATAATAATAGTGATAATATGTGTGAAACATGAAATAATCTCATTTTCAGAGTGTAAAATATTACAATAATCAATGAACATTTCGACTAGGATTTCGATATTGTTTCGAGATTATTTGTTTATTTCTTTCAATAAATAATTCAAATTATCCGGGGAAACATTTTTGTGAAAATATGATTTTTGTTATTAAATATACAAAGTGTTGTTTATATTTACATGACACTGATGATGATGACCGGTAATGTTGACTCATTCATGCATTACCTGTGTTATTGTTGATGTTTTGGTCACATGGATCTGGAAATTCTGGTTCTTGTTGAGTTTGTAATTGATATTCACTTATTGGTGGTATAACCGAGTTTGAAAGAGTATCAGTGAGTTTATTGAAACTATTATCTGTAATAGCGTGACAAGATTTAAAGTTTGATTCAATGTCATCTTGTCCAGTTTGTTGTTGTTGTTGTATACAGATTGATTCTATCGGGGACCATAATGTTGGCTGAGCTTCTGTTGATAGTATGGACGAAGAAGTTGTCAATGAATGTGCAGGTAATTTTTGTGCATAAGAAGGATAAACACTGTAATTGAATGGATCTTGAGATGTTTTTGATGAATTAGTTTGTTGGAAGTTATAAGCTAATGGATTTGTTTGATTATTTAGACAGTATTTTTTCCATTCTTGACATGGATAAGTTTGTAATGATTTGGAATAAATGATTTCAGAACTGTTCAATGTATCTTTACTTATTGTCGGATTGAAATGACTATGATCAGTGGTGGATCGATCAGTCCATGAATTATGAGTGCTCTTATTCATATTATGTTCTAATTCATTGTCTGCATTTTCATCATCATCGTCATCATCATCATCCTCATCATCATTTTCATCCTCATCGGCATCTTCATCATCATCGTCATCATCATCATCATCGTTTCTTGGAGTAGAATAGGATTTCGGATTAAAATGTGAATAATGATTACTGGTTACCATTGGTAACCAATAGTTAGAGGATGTTGATGATTCAAACAATGGTCTTGTCCAATGACTCGGTTTCGGCACAGCATCCAATAGATTTGTTTCACTAGTATTGCTTATCGAGTAAAAATTTCGATTTACATAGTTATCACTTTGAATTGAATGATTGAATTTCAATTGATTGTCAACTGTTTGATTGTCAGTAGAAATACTGTAATCATTTTTCATATTTGTTGACCATGTTTGATAATCTAAATTATTTGTTAACAAATCTGATTTAATATAGTTATTATTATTGTTATTGTTATTATTATTGACAGCAGTAATATGTTTATTGAGATTTGTTTCAGGTGAACTGATCACAGATTGAATGATTGGACTGTTTGAATTGCTATTCGAATGATAATTTTCAAATCCAGATGAAGAGTCAATCGGTATACCATCTGAATTGATGAGGATATCAGTTTCAGATGATAAAGTTTTCATTAGAAGATCATGACAATCTTCATAAATGTTCTACAAAAAAAAACAAATTGGAATAAGAAATAGAATAGGGACGAGATTTTTTTTAAAAAAAACAGTTATACTACTTATGCTTCAGGGCTTTTAGATGCATGATGATGATATAATTGGCTAGAACCACACTGGTTGTGCTAGATTTACAGTTAACTTGGTGTATATTATTAATTTCTACTCAACGTCACGGTAATTTTTTGTCAAGTTTAATAGTGGAATTCGGTTTGCAGTCTTCGTCCTAATTAGGACTCGTCAGTCGATCGTTTGTGGATTTTAGTGTTGATTTTTACATTGAGGTTTCAAAACTACAGAAAACGTCGTTTCATGTGTTAACACTTTTTTCCACTGACATTTACATCATCTAGATGAAGAGTACCAAGCAGGACGAGATGAGTATTCGCAGTTTAGTTCATGATTAACTGAATCAAATCCAGAGATCAATAACCTATGTAAGCTAGTTTTATACTGTTTAGCATTCCTGATTGACTGAGTGTTGGTGTGTTTGACTTAATCTTACACAGAAATCGCTTCATTTTGAATCTATTCATCTGACATGGTCACTAGTCTAAGTGATTGGACATCATGTGCACTGTGTTTGATGCTAGGACTACCAAAGCTATTAACAGTGGAGGCTTACTGATTGAAGCTTTCAACGAAGTTTTGTGTTCGAACTCTAGTCAACCTACTTTGTTTTGCAAACTTTGTGGTATCACTAGTCCTCATACTTAGAGTATAATATCCTAATGCAGGGTAAATAATTCTTCTGATTTAAATGGAGAGTAAGGTCTTTTTAAAACCATTTCTTAAAGACATTCCCAGGATTTTAAGTGGTTAGGATAATTGGTTGGGCTTTTATGTCGAAAATTGTAAATTTAATTAGAATGAGCTCTTTAAGTTTACAATTTTATCTTGTAAATTGTCATGAATATTTACGTACTACTCGTGGGTGCTCAAACTAGGTTTTTTTTAATAGAAATAGGGATAACTTTTGATCTTTCTTAATTTATGACCTGATCTTAGTAAACAAACTATTAAAATTCTGCAAGAAGTGTACAGCCGTTTCGTCCTAGTGCGCGGCATCTCAGTAGTGAGCATCCGGGACGGTTGGACCTAGAACTGTAGGTTTTGTGTACAAACGTTTAGCCTCTAGACCAATGAGCTGGCATCCAGCGGTGTTAATGCCTAATTTTAAACGAAGCGGCTGGGTAGTGCTTTCATATTTCCAACGATGGTTTGACTAAGATCAATTAACGATTAAAAAGAGATGAAAATTCCATTGTATCCACAAAATTCTAAACTGACAAAAATTGTTTTGCTATTATTATTATTGTTGAATAAAAGTGGTATTAATATCACATAGTATAATGATTTAGTTTTTAGAAATATTTAAAAATTTATCGAATAAATCTGTTCACGCTCAAAATATATTTAGTCATTCGAAAATATAAATCATTTCGCAAAAATGTATTTTCCAGTGATTGCCGTTTAACCATATAATTAGATTTTTTCCTATTCGAAATTGGATGGTGAGTAGTAAGTAAGAACTAGGACGTGTGTTTCATCCTACTTTGAACTTGTCAGCTGAATGAATGTCAATCAGCCAGACACTAATCACTTGACAGCCCAAATATCCATGAAAAAAATATTTAAAATACCAATAAAAATTTATTTATTAATCCGAAAACAACTATTCATGATTCTTACCTCTGATTGATTATTTAATTCACTTGTTTCTGATTTGCAAGATAGTGAGTTTGTTAAAAGGGATACATCATGACCTTGATTGATCAACTTTTTGAATTTTGACCGCCTATTTTGAAACCATATTTTCACCTTGTTAATGTTATAACAAAAATAAAGTCAAAATTAAATTTATTGCTGATTCAAGTGAATAATAAACATCATAATCTTAAAGTAGTTTTAATAGAATATTTAAGATAAATTGCAGTGCATAAGTGAACATTTTTAAAAGTGTTTAAGCATGTATGACGAATGAGATAAACTAATCCGTATTTTTAATAAAGCAACCATCTTTCCATTCACTATACGTTTAACTTACAATAGAATAATTGTGATACCTCAGTTCAGTAAGACAAATACAATAAAAATGAATAATCACCTCTTGATATATTATTTGGCTTACCATTGGAAGTGGAACTAAGTGTGAACATTTCACAGTATAATGTGCACCAGTATCCCAGTGTTAATGGTAACAGTCAGATTTATATTCAGTTCCTACTTCTTCAAATGCAACTAGGTTATTCAGTTGAGTATTGAATTTGTATAGCAATCAAGTTTTTCAATGTGTATTATCAATAAGGGGGTTTTGTATTTTTTTTCTGTGTCCTTAAAATGCAAGTATACCATTAGAGATTGACCAATTATAATCGCTAATATCAATATTATCAAAATACACAACCGTACTTGGACCAATCAGAAAATAATTCCTGAATCATTCAGTTGAATGTGATTGGAAATGAAAATTTTTAACTATTTATTTTTACTTTTAAAATTACAGTCTAAGTGATTGAATTCAAAATTCGTTCATCATGGACTAATTATTTTCGATCTAACTAGTAATCCATAGTCATATTATTTTGATTGAGTATTTTTACAAATTCCTACGAAATTTTTCGTCAAATATTATTGACGATCCCGTCAATTTTGAACTTGATACTGAAATAATGCGAATTTTAACTGTCAAGGACGAGTTGACTATCAACTTATACATTCGGATGTAGATGACTATGAACAAGAAATAAACATGATCATGTTACCGATTACACAATATAATCATCAAATATGATAATCTCTTTGTATTACATTATCAATATTTATTCTTCTATATTAACGTGGAAGCATTATTATTGAAAATTGAACACATACATGACTGCACAGTTTGATCCTACTAAATTCATTGAAACTAAATGATTGTAGCGTTTCAATTGGAATGCTATCAGTTTGTTTTTACTGTGCAGTAGAAATACTGTAGTGAAGGAGAACACCGATGAGGACAACCAAATTATATTTATCAAAAATTACAGAGTTACTCAGTAAAATCGGAAAACCATATCGTAAACGGTTAATTTGCAAATCATCAATCCATCATCAATCCATTGTCTGACATTTCACTCACTATTCATGCGTTTCATACAAATTCGATTGTGTTCCCACTTTTCCTTTCTTGATCCTCCCCCATCTTCTGCTGCCAGACATAACGTTTACACTCGCGTCATATACTACTTATAAGTAGCGCGCATTACAATACTTCTATACAATCCCTGAAATACCATTTTCATTTTGTATTAAAATTCCAATAATTCTGAATGAGAAAATTCTTTATATTGAATCTTCTAAAATAAACTTGAATGGAATCTATGATTTTTTCTCTTTGTTTGTTACCTTTTGTGTATTATTTTTTCTGGGAACAAAATGCTCTATTTTTGCTTCCTCACCTTGTGTACACACACATACACACAGTGTATTTTCAAAAACCGAATGTAGGCGTACAAGTTTACTGTTTACACGCACACAGAGATTACGCTTAATACTTTCTCAATTATATGCATGACTGAACAAAGTTTGCTGAACAACGGTAACAACCACCACAGAGACGATCAAATAGGGAATCAACATTTCCATGGTCTCTTTGACTTTGTTGTTTCTGTTTTGTTCTTTTATGATTTAAAAAAACAAATAGTAGTAGAAAATATTGATAGTTGAAATAAATGATTATTCATCACCAACTACTATCCATCCATCCATCCTTTCAATGCAAGCCATCAAATAAGATAAAATAAAACAAAAGTTTAACAGATAAACATTGAACTCCACTTACTCAAACACGCACACACACATGTTGTTTACACTTACAATTGTGGTGCTTTGTTTAGTTTTGATCAAAAGACAAAAACGAAATCATATGCGAATCAAACAGTGGAACGAAAATTCCAAAAGAAATGAGGGAAAAAAGCAACAACAAAAGAATCAAAGAAGCGCGCACACACACACACATAGAGAGAGAGAGAGAGAGTGAGTGATTGCATTTATTGGAGCAAGCAACACCATAAAGATGAACCAAAGTATCTTCTTGGTGATCTTTTGGTAAGCCCTCCTCCACACATACACACACACATGACAATTGACTAGTAAACACAACTACAATAATAATCATAATAATAATAATAATAATAATAAATTACCAAAGTTAAATATTTTTAACATGGAAGAAGAAGAAGAAAGAGTATATGCTCAATGTGTGTTGTATTCTCTCATGTGTTCATCATTGGATCAATTGGTATTTGTAGATTTTACAACAGACGAGAAGGTAGGGGATAAAAGCGAGAAGGGAAGAGAGAAGAAGATGAAACAAGTTCTCATTTCATCATCATTACATTCTAATAATTAAGGGAAAGAAAAAGAAATTTTCTGTTTTGTTTTGTGTTGTTCTTGTTCACTCATTAATAAAAAAAAACAAACGAGAATGTTTAGGGAGATCAATTTCATTGTGTTAAGACAACAACATTATAATTGATGAATGAATAACACAACACATGGACCAAAGTAAATTGTTCTGTGCTAATATACTGTGATTGACTATCAAATCTATTTTTGAAATCATGAATCGATCAATGTTAGACCACCATTAGAAACCTGAAAGCACTGATAGACGGCCGTTTCGTCCTGGTATGGGACTCCTCGGCAGTGCGCATCCACGACTCCTGCACTCCGCAGGACGTGACCAGTGAAGTTCAACCTGTTCAGGTGTAGGCAGTGTCTACCGAAGACTGTGTATGAGGTTGCGCAACTCCGTGAATTTGATCAAGTTAGACATTAACACCGTTGGATACCGGATCAGTGGTCTAAGGGTTAGGGCGTTCGCGCACAATAACGAAAGTCCTGGGTTCGAATCCTTCGGGGTGCAGGAGTCGAGGATGCGCACCGCTGAAGAGTCCCATACCAGGACTTGACGGTCGTCCAGTGCTTCCAGGTTTCTAATGGTGGTCTACCATTGATTGATTCATGGTTTCAAAAATGTGTAACTCAACAATCTTCACAACCTCGTAATGCATATCAAATCTATGTTATGCAATATTTTCTTCAACTAGTGATTGACATTTTTCATACAGGCCTCGATCAATTAGTTTAGAAAGAGAGATATATATATCAACGTCACTCCAAAATAGAAATTAGTTGATAACTTCATGAATTTTACGAAAAAGGATGATGAGTTGTTTTAGTTTTTAGCTAATTTCAAGTATTCAGTAAATTCGACTGATAACTTTTCTTTGCTTTCGGACATTCCTTTTTAATGATACATTTCAGAGGTGGCTAGAGATTGCATATTATGATTGTTGCAGTTCAACCATCTCAGAAGACAGACACTATTGATTTTATTGAAGAATCGTTATGTATTGTTTTTCATAAACTAAAGCAGATGGTGAATAATAACTTATCCATTTCAATTTATTGTTTTGTTTTAAAAGATCTCCGGGTTATGAACTCAACCATTTGTGTTATCGTGCATGTATACTCATGTTTACTAACTATATACTTAGAAGAGCTGTTCAGCTCTTAATGCTATCACTGATGAACATGAATGAGTAATCATACTCAAGTGCGTTGGTATGGTAGCCATTGCTCGGTATCGAAAAGTGATTTTAGTTTGAGAGGATTTATGAGGAAAGCCCTGAAGAGAGTGTTGCAAACACAACTTCAGATATAATTTAAAACTTTCTATACTGTATTTCAGACTTCAATTGGCCTAAGTATAGATAAGACACTATTTTTGGACGTGTTTATCCATTTTGGTGAGGTTTTTGGATAAATACATTTCCCATTCAAATTTGTTTTGGTGTGAACTCTTTGCGTTGCAGTTAAACCTCTGCTACTCGTTGTCATCTACATCAATCGCTTCAAGTGCAAACTTGACATCATCTTGAACAGAGTGGAACATATACCATTTGAGTAATCTGTTTCGGAAAACATCTTGTGATTGAATGATTATTTCAAAGTTTTTTGTGGGGAATTTTGCAGTCTTCATTCGTCACATATTGGTCTCAGTTCGGATTCCTATAGGAACTAAAGTTGCTCCTCTACGTCGTCAACTCGGGACTTTATTGAGGATCGAGTCCATAACCTTCAGGTCTGGTGGCTGACACTTAACCGTTAGAAACAGTGAACTGAAGTCGAACTTCAGTCACTTTCCAACATAGCGCGAAGATCATCCAATGATATTAGTTACAAATATTCCACTCACGATTCGCCTGAATTCCACCAGTCAATTTACGACAAATACTGTCCACAAATTAAAATCTGTTCTGATAATAAGTTTGTAAACAACCAATTGATTAATTTGAAGACGTGTTTTACCTTTGTGGCTAGTTAAAAGATTGTGAATAACTCTTCGTGCAATGCCATAAGACTCTATCAGTGAAGGATCCCAAACTACCGTAAATTATCTAATCACTACTGATGCACATATGTCATGATCAGTGATTTTATATTGAATCATTGAGAAAGTTTTCTATTTATACAAAAAAGTTTGTAGATGGTAGATAGTGACAAAAAATAAACTCACAAAAACTTGACTAACATAAGTTCTAGTTTTAGAGACCTTCCGTTATTTCATTTTATCAAATCACTCGATCACAGCAGTGTGGTATAGAAACGGGCATAAAACTACCACAATGACTTGACAGCTAGTTTCTAGTCAATTAGAAGACATCTTTTATAAATGAATAGTTTATGGGAAGTGAAACAAATATTACTATTTATGACCATTTTGAAAATGATGAAAAAGTTTATGCCAGGTAATGACTATCTTCTATGCTTCTTCACACAATGCTAACATTCGTCGGAATTTCAATAAATCAAATCAAGTCAATATTTCAAAAGTTTTATATTGTCCACCAAATTTCAAACCCACATCATGATGATCATCACTGTATTATTTATTCATTTGTCAGTATCTCAACATATCACTTGCAAATTATTATCGTTTTATTGCGTCATAATTTATGTGTCTCGTTTGACGCTGAATAATTTTAAGTGAACTATGAAATCAACACAAATAAAATCGACAGGGAATTAAATTTTTGACAGATACATTGTCGCCTAAGTTTAGTGTACTCATGATTGATTGGCCTTTTAAGAAAGAAATCATATCTAAACACGTGTCAATGGACTAAATTAATATTCAAGTCACGTGTTGTTTCATAACTCGAGAATGATGAAGTGTGATTAAATTCATTTGTCACGAACGATCATGTAGAATATTGTTAAGCAATGAATGTATTCGAAAAATTATAATTGTTTCGTAAATAGTTTTCGTCAGTTTTACTGATGAAAACTATTGACTACTTAGAAGAAATTGACCTGAAGGATGATTACATTTAAACTGCTTGTATTTGTTATTTAATAGAATATGATGTATTTAAGAAATTGTGAATTCTAGATGCATTCATTATGGAACTGTTAAATTAACTGACTAGTTGTTTTATAACAACTAATCTACTCATTGAATAAACTAGTTCTTAACAACATACAATGATAAAAACAACAAAAGTTATTTTTTTTTGAGTTAGAGCTTTGGAGATTTGTGTTTTTACACACTTGAAATCACCAATCAATCAATCATTGTTAGACCACCATTAGAAACTTGGAAGCACTGAAAGACGGTCGTTTCGTCGTCGTATGGAACTCATTAAGCAGTGCGTATCCACGACTCCTGCACTTCGCAGGATTCGAACCCGGGACCTTCGGTCTTGTGTGCGAAAGCCTAACTTCTGGACCACTGGGCTGGCATTCAACCGTGTGAATGTCTAACTCTGATTGATCTGCGGATTTTGCGCGACCTCACCCAATTCTCTTCGGTAGTTACTGCGTACACTCGACAGGGTTGAACTGCATTGGTCACGACAAATGGGTGAGGTCGCGCAAAATCCGTAGATCAGTCAGAGTTAGACAATAACACCGCTGGATGCCGGCCCAGTGGTCCAATGGTAAGGCGTTCGCACACCATACAGAAGGTGCTGGGTTCGATTCCTGCGAAGTGCAGGAGTTGTGGATGCGCACTGCTGATGAGTCCCATACCAGGACGAAACAGCCGTCCAGTGCTTCCAGGTTTCTAATGGTGGTCTAACAATGACTAACCGATTGATGATTCCAAATGTGCAAAGACAATCATTTCCTTTCTTCAGCATGAAATAAAATTCGAGAGCGAATTGAACTGATGCAAGTAATAATTAAATCATCCAGTTAAAATCTATGATTAAAAAATGTTTGTTAAAATGTTGAACATTTTTAGAGAAAAAAAACTTTATTTGTAAAATTTAAAGAAAATCACTCGAGAGATTATTTTTAAATTCACTAATCAATGGGAGTGAGCCTGAGGAAAGAATTGTTCATCATGATAACAAATACTGGCAACTTAAATTGTATATGATCATAGCGAGTGTAAGGTCACAATGAATGCACTTTTCAACACAGTTTATCATCTTAAAAACTTTGCTTCGTCGCTGTCAGTGGTGATGAAAAGAAACTTTTATCGATTTTACGTAGGATAAAATTCATATTCAGTTGACCGATCTATTTGATTTCATTATTATTTCACTGATTACTAGTCATAACTATTCAAACTACTAATCACAGTTTAAATGCCAGATAGAATTTAAAGAGTGAGTTTGAACGAAGAAATGTATATCGACCATAACTAAAAATAATAAACTTGCTCCCTTTAAGTACCTTGTGACTGAGAAGAATTTTTCTTTATTAAAAAAACACAATTGTTGATAAATGTTCATTAATATTCATTGATTTTTACCACATAACAAAACACAGTTGATGACTCAATACGATCGATCAGTCATAATGCAAGAGAGTTGAGAAATTTCTATTTCGTGCACTGGTTAGTGACCCGAAATACTGATCCTTAATAGAATGAATTATCATTAATATTGATCAGTAAATCTGGCTTTGAGATCGCTAATCATTGTAATGAATGTGCTAGTAAGGCCTTATGGCTGAATATATTAGAATTTGAGTTATACTGTGTGAAATAGTGATACTGTTTGATTGCTCAAACTTAATCAAATGAAGAAAAGGGCTAGATATTAGAATTTATCAATCGAAAATGGAAAGATTTGACCATTCTCTTATAGTTGCATATTGATTGTTGAGTGTGTAATGTTGGAACTTATCAGTTGATTAGATAATATAAATGATGAGAAATTGAGTGATTGGCAAGTAATCATTGACTTATATATATATATATATATATATATATATATATATATATATCTTCTGGTGGTTGACTGGATTATGAAAATCTCAACGTCTTAGGGGAACTATATACCGTCTAAATGCAGCAAGATGATTTGGATTTCGCAAAGGACCTGGCTCTTTGATCCCATACATAGCAACAGATGCAGCTAGTGGTGCCCAGTGAGTCTAACAGTAGTAATAGTTTAATATGTAAACTGTAACTCCTGTTTGCCTTGATGTATAATAGTGGTTAGCATAACTGACGGATAATTTCAGACGTTTGTAGAAGCTTCCTACGTGACTACAGGGAGCCAGTGAGAGAGAGAGAGGGAGAGAGGGAAAGTAACCTCCATTCCGTTTCTGTATATTTGTTCATCGTCTAATTGTTTCATTGGAAAAAATAAACTAATAAAAAGTGAAACTCAATTCCGTTTTGTTTTTCTGGTCAAATCTATCACACCTGATAGTGTATTCGGATTCGAATGATCTTCAAATATCTTAACTAGTATGAAATGTTATGCGATCATCAGTTAACTTTAATGTTTCATTGAATATATAAACTTGAAAAGAAGTACATACTTACTTATCTTGTCATCATTTCATTCAGTTTAATACAACAAAATGAAACAAACTATGTAAGTCAATAATGAAAACATAATCAAATCAACATATAATAGCTCAATCCAATTATTTTTTTTACCTGAGTTTGTGTTAATCCCAATGATGCAGCTAATTCTGCTCTTTCAGGTAAACTTAAATATTGTGTTAAATGAAATCGTTTAGCCAATTGTTGTAATTGCATACTTGAATAAATTGTACGTGGTTTACGTAGTTTCTTATTTTTCTCATGATTAATTATTCGTGTACAATTCAGCGTTGTCGTTGTCGTTACTGGCGCTGACGATGTGGATGTTGTTGATGTTGTCGCAGTAGCTGTTCGGATAATTCCCGAGGTTGTTGATACAATCGATGATGATATCATGGTTGCTGTCGACAGTGACGATGTTGACGATGATGATATGAGTGGAACTGTTGTCATTGTAGTTGAAGAATATCCTCCAGTAAATGGAAAAGTTGAATCATGAACAAATTGTCTTGACTGGGTGTAATTCAAGAATTCATTCATATTATTCATCATTAACGCATCATTGTTATTACAGTCTACAAACATTCGATCCATCAATCCAACTTCAAGCATTTGTGGTTTATTGTAATTTTTATCCATTGTAAATGTAGTAGGAAATGTATTGTTTGTCAGCTGGACAAGATCATTATTATTATTATTCGTCTTCTTTTTCTCCTCCTCTAATTCATATAAGGTATGATTGAAATTCAATTGATCATTTGTCCTATTTTCATTGATATAACAAGTTTGATCAATATCATTGTCACTTTCATCATTGTCCTCTTCATGATCATCGTTATGAACACTTTCTAATGAACTTGTTTTTGATTTAGTTAAAATTTTGTGCATATAATCATTCTTCCAATTCGTTTTTGGTTGTTCTATTGAAACATGATTATTATTATTATTTATAAAACATTTATTTGCTTGTAAATAAGCGGTTAGTGAATGATTGAAACCAGTGTTTCGATAATACTCATTACTACTGATGATATTAGTCTGGGAATGGCAGTTCTCATTGAATTGCGTCAAATTGGAATGTTTTTGAGCGTAATGATCATCATCATTGAGTGTTGAATATAAATTCATATATAAATATTTTTCACAATTCATATCAGTCACTATGTCAGAATGAAATCTGTTATCAACACAATTTACACGGTTGTCATCTTCTCCAGGTTGGTGAATTTTACTAACTACAGTCAAACATGACGATGATGAAGATGATAATGAAGATGATGATGATGTGGAACATTCTGATGATGAATTTGAAAATGACGAATTTGACGAAGTGTAACCTGATGAATCAGTGATATAATGATTTAGATAGCATGAAGTATGATTAGAGAATACTGCTGATTGATTATCTGACATAAATGATGATTGTTCACATTTATTTTGTGAATGATCACCATAATTATTATTATCATTGATTATTTGATGACTGCTGGTGTTGGACCAATCAATCATTTTGGACTTTTCTGACTGCCTTAAAGTTGATTGAATTAAATGGGGGTCTTTCATGATTCGATTGTCAGTAGCCTCATGATAATGAGTGCGATCAAATGAGTCATTTAGTTTTCTGTTCTGCGCTGTTTCTTCTAGTAAATTGATTTTTTTCTCATCCAATTCAGTCAATTCGTTGTTGGAGTTATTTGAAATCTCACCGTGATATTGATCAAACTTATTTCCTATGGAATAATCAAAGTTATTAAATTTTATGAATAGTTCAGTTTAAAAAAAATAAACATTTTTTTGATAATTTCAAACTTTTTAAACCATGGAGGGAAAAAATGGAGGAAACGTACATAATAAGGAACGAGATGGAACGATAACGTTGATCAAATCATGATCTGATGTCAGAGAGAGACATCGATGAATATTTGTGGCCAATGATTTGTACAAGTTCAAATCTTTCGCCCTTCACGTTGGTGAATTGTCAATTGAAACAAAATCTAGATCATACAAGACTATGATTTATCCCATCAATCAGCAAACATTAAACGTTTATCATAGCTTATCTAACTATTAAAAATGATTTTCAAATAAGGCCTTTATTTATCTCATCCGATTTATGTGTGTTCAAAGTTTAGCTAATTTAAGGATGTATCATAAACCAAAAAACACTCCTCGGATGGAGATAATGATGAGATATAATAAGAAAACTACAATGTAATTCGTTCCCAATTATACACCAGTAACTGAAATCTAACTTTACATAGAAATGAAATTAATTTCTTGAGTGGGAATGTTGATTTTGTGTATTCTTGTTTAAACAGTTGATAACCAAAGTATGTTATTGAGTCATTCCTATGCAACATAGAAGTTGAAATACCACCCTTAACACAACTAGATGTAATCATATAAGTTAATTTCTGAATTATTTAATTAATAACAGTATTAATATTTTTAGAAAAAAAAGCCGTAAATAAATCAAAAGCAGAGTTTGAAGAGACTTAAAGACTGCAGATCAAACGAAAGACAAAGAAAGAATGTATCTATGCGATTGGAAACGATTCTGAGTTATGTCAACCAACATCACTAACAACTATTTAGAATAATCATGCTGACCTCAACCAAACAATCTGCACATATTTGTATGTTTCAGTGAATTTTTTAAAAATAGTTCCATGGATTACTGTTGCGTTTTGGCTTAACTACATTTAGCTTTCTTCTAACCTACTGCTACACCAGCCATCATCACATGTCGAAGTAAGTATAGATTCGACACATGTAACATACGTCTTTATATGTCAACATATGTCAACACCCTACACCTAACCTTGACATTTCTAACTCGATGGCACCAAAATATACAAGCAACACTTTAAATCCCCGTGCGATTGCGGAACATCATCAACACACTAAGGTGCAAATACTTCTATCTGATGAGTCTTAGATGGAACAAACTGAATCTCACTGCTAAACAAAATCACCATCCATATGTACTGATATTTACTATATTATAAATATAATATTTGGCCATTTCATTTAATATGCATATAGGTCAAAACAGAAACACTATTCTACTGCAGATCTGAATATTAACAACAGATTTCCTACTCGATATACACGTTGACACAATAAAAACAAAGACTTGAGTATTGATAACATTTAACCGAGATGGAAAGCACTTGTTCGCGCTGAAACACAGTCAAGTAAAATAATAATCATAATACTCATAATAATAATCAATACACAATCTTACCATTTGTTTTATTGATTAATGTACTCTCATCAGCTTCATCACACTTATTAGACAATTCCATATTTTTGTTGTGTTTGCCAAGATTATTATTCCAGTGGGAGTTTGTTTTCATTTGTGTTTGAAGCTCATATTCCATGTAATTCAATAATTTATCAGGATTTTTATTTTCAACGTCATTGTTAATTTTAGAAGCATGAATACTCGATTCCTCATCATCACCCTTATTATCCCCAAAATTCATTGTAGTCTGTGTAATATTACTCGCATTAGGCTGAATAGATTTTCCAGTTTGATGATTCATAGATTGATCGATTCCTGGATATTTGTTCATGGTGTTATTTACTCCTTCATCATCATCCTCATCGTCGTCATGATACGACGGATGGAGATGATATGGAATACTTGAATTTTCACTGGTCAATGCATTATTGTCCATTGTCCAAGTACAGTCAGTATTATTTTTATGCTCATTATGATTAATATGATTAGTGTTCGAGATTGTTTTCATTGCATAATTTGACCAGTTCAATGATTTATTGATTACATTCAATGTTTCTGTGTTCATTTTTAATCAGTTCAATTAAAAAGCATGAAACAGTTTCATCAAGTGATAGATTAATGTTAAAGTAAATAGATATATCTATATGTATATACACGGTGTGTATTTGTGTCTACTTATATGACGAGCTCAATAATAAGCAATGTTCACAACAATGTTCAACTATAGAAAAAACATTGAAATTGGAAATTGAACAAAAAAACAGTGGGAAATTTGAATAAAATGAGTCCAACTATATATTAAATATTGAATTAATGAATACATTAAAAATAATTTTGATTATAGGGTTTTATTAAATTTTACGTAGAATATGCGAGCCAAAAACAAACTATGATTATTATTATTATTATTCAGAATGATAATTAACTGAGTATTTGATTGAAAAATTGTTAAACAAATGTGAACTACAATATCACTTGATTTAAATAAATGTATATAATTCAGTGTAGATCGTTACATACACGTGTACGTGCATTTATCTACTATTACTATGAATTGGGGGAAGATAAATATCCACTCATATCTGACAATCTGATTATCTACCTCTATCGACAAATCGACCTGAAAAATGTTTCTATGCATACGTGCATTCAGTTCTACAGGTTTCGATGCACAAGCGTATCAGTTTCTCATTCATCCCTTAAAGAATAAATGGGACAAATGATAGCTTTCTAGTCTTTCTCTTTTATTCTATGAGGAAAATTCCCTTTTGACCAATCTCCTTTGTATTTTTCATAGTTTCTTTTTATCTTTTCATGAATTCATTCACTATGCATTGTAGTGATTGGTTAGAATGATTTTCGGATTAAAAATATATTGATGATATTTGTAGAAAATTATTGTGTTCATTACAGTCAGTATAAGCAAATCACTACTATACTAACAATAAATACAATTATGTCCTTCATAAATTATCCTAAAACTTTTCAACCAATAGGATTTTTATTTAAAAACAACCAATCAGATTCTAGTAATTAGTCAGTCGAATATCTTGAACATTGTATACTACTCATTAAAAAATAACCAGTAATAACATTTTTATTTTCAGGAGAAAAAAAGATAGGATTTTGAGAAAAATCAAAAGGTTGGATACATCCATCGATCATTGATCAAGGTTGTTCACCTATTTATTAAGTTACCACAGTTTTAGGAGTCGAATAACTATGTGCCCGGAAAATCTCGTTTACTCGGTATTAATCTGTAAGCACCGGACGGCCGTCAAAACCTGGTGTTAATGTCTAACTTGATCAAATTGACGGAGTTGCGCAACCTCATACACAGCCTTCGGTAGACACTGCCTACACCCGAACAGGTTGAACTTCACTGGTCACGTCTTCCCACTAGAACTCGGAGAAGACTCCTCACGAAGCTGGTCACGAATGAGCACAGGTAATTTGCATTACGGGGTTGTGAAGATTGTTAAGTTACACATTTCTGAAGATTCTGGGCTCGAATCCTGCGGGGTGCAGGAGTCGTGGATGCGCACTGCTGAGGAGTCCCATACTAGGACCAAACGGCCGTCCAGTGCTTCCAGGTTTCTAATGGTGGTCTAACGTTGATCGATTCATGGTTTCAAAAATGTGTAACTTAACAATCTTCACAACCCCGTAATACTTGATTATCTGTCATGTCAGATGAAAATATTAAATCAACAAGAATTACTGATATAATATGTTTTATATGGTTGACACTCATAACCACACCTGGTCGAATGCATTTTAAAATATAAAATTTATTATTGACGAGAAATTACAAACTTCCAATAGTACAACCATACCTGGTAGCTAAGTTAGTAGCCATTTGGATTCAGTACTCAGTTGAATAAAGCGTTAGATTTGCTGTTTATTGTGAAACACTACTAATGAATACAATATCTATCTACCTAGTTGAGAATTGATCGAAATGTTTTGTTTTATAGATCTCTATCTATTAGTTCCACAACATATGTCACCGTATATTTCTTTACGGAAGAAATATGAATGTCTCCTTAATACTGGTCAATGTTGTTTGATGAGATGTGTTGTGCTGTGCTACTTATACGAAAGATATAAGTAGTATAAGAAGGGACGTGAAAGAAGAAGTCGCACGGTCAGAAGAGGAAAACGGAAGGCAAATGGAGCAAAAACAAGAAGTAAATGGAGTACCAACAGGAAGTAAAGGAATCAACAAACGGAATGGAAGAAGGAAGGAGCGTTGGAAGTCATAACTCAAAGATGGTGTGCAAATAAAGTGTTCAATGTAATGTTTTCGTTTTTAATTGACTCAGAGTGTAAAGTTGCTTAATACAATCTTCCTCGCCTGCCTCATTCTTCTCAGTGTGAAAAAAAATCGCATGAAATCATAGATTTTACAGCCTACTTGTTGACCATTCAATGTTAGTTTTTCTGAATAAATAATACAAAGATAATAAATGCTATTGCGCCTCACACTTGTTAGCATTTCCTTTGAATATTGTTTAATATCACCAGAGTACCATCATGAATTAATTTCCCGAATTTGATATTGTTTGCAACATAAGTGTGAGTAATAATTTTTCTAATTTAGTACAAACCATAACACGATAAGCTTTGAAGTTGTGAACTATTGGGTTGAACTAACCACACAAATAGTACTGAATTGACTTTCTTTTCAATAACATTGTTTGAAGTCAGGTAGGAAAGTGTTTATAGGCCAGATAACATTTCTCAGCTATTTCCTCATAGCTTAATCATTCCTACTGAAATTAAGCACTCTGTAATCAGTGTAGTTAAATCTATGTCTATTGTGAGACAATTATTCAGTGTAAGCAGTGGATGAGGGTTAAGCGATATCGTGAATTGATAGAATTTAGATATTAACACTATCGGATTCTGGCGCATTGGAGTAAGCTTTTAGAGTTCGTGTACAAGTCCGAAATTTCTGAGTTTGACTGCCAGATTCAGGGTTGCAGATGCGAACAGATGAGGAGTCTGCCATCTAATGTTTCCAGTTTTCCACTGGTTGTCTAATAAGATTAATTCATGATATAAACTATGGAAATTCTAATGTCTTCCCAAACACCCTATACTGTAGTGAACGAGAACACAGGTGAGGGCAACCAAATTGTATTTAACGAAAATTACAGAGTTACTCAGTAAAATTTGAAAACCATATTGTAAATCGTTAATTTGCAAAATATCAGTCCATCATATCGAACTGGACTGTTCCTGTTGTAAAACATCAATTCATTGTCACTATTCATGCGTTTCATACAAATTCCATTGTTTTCTAACTCTTCCTTTCTTGATCTTCCCCCATCTTCTGCTGACAGACATTACGTTGACACTCACGTCATATACATATAAACATCCAACTCAGAGAACCAAATACCATCACAAAAATTGTTTTCATATTCAATAATGAGAAGTGTGTTATTTTGAAATCAAAAATTTAGGTGTGTCAGCGAAACACTATAATATTAATAACGTATAGAGTTATCTGATATGTTTAGAATCAATATATGGTTAATATGAAATCAGAGAAACAGTGACTTGATTACAAATTGTACTAACCAATTAGCCATTGATTAATATGAGATGAAGAAAATCGGTATATATATATATATATATATATATATATATATATATATATATATATGGGGAAAGAGTATTCGAAGCAATATGTGTCAAAAAAGAGGAGAATAAAACAAGGTATGAATCAACAGTTCAGTCATCATCTAAGATGATCATCTATGAATACAGTTGAAAATTGTCAAATGAAGAAATGGTTTAACAGTCAGAAATCAACCGTATAAAGAAGATAGATAGTGTTAGACTGATTTTAAGAACAACTCAGTTATATACTCTAAATTTATTAACACAACCTGACATAGTACCAATCATTCGTGTTGATAATCTAAATGATATTTAATTTTTATGTATCTATCTTTTCACTGCAGTGATTGAATAATGAAAATTTCCAGTTTTGCCGGAATTAGCTGACCAATTTAGAGAATATAAAGTTGGTTGATAGATTAAGAAATTAAAATGTTACAATCATGTAATTATTTTTAACAAAGATAATAAAGATTTTCTAATTTGAACTATTGAGAAAATCACTTAAATACACAAGCATAAACTCATAAGGGCCTGTTTTCATTGACTCCAGGTTTTCACTGGTGATCCAAGGTCGATCGACTGATGCTTCTTATGTGTAGCTCTACAATCTCCACAACCCAATACTGATAAATAAATCACTGAACAGGTAAGAAAGAAAAAAAATATATTCTTACATTTTGTTCTTACACATTACCAACAAATTTTCAGCCACAATATCAACCTGTTAATTTGTTATTACTATGACTGTTCTTATCATTATATTATCATTACTACTACTACTACTACTACTACTACTACTACTACTACTACTACTACTACTACTACTACTTTGGTGCGAGCTACTTATAAGTAGTATATGACGTGAGCGTCAACGTAATATCTGGCAGCAGAAGATGGGGAAAGATCAAGAAAGGAAGAGTTAGAAAACAATGGAATTTGTATGAAACGCATGAATAGTGAAATGTCAGACAATGGATTGATGATGGATTGAAGATTTGCAAATTAACCGTTTACGATATGGTTTTCCTATTTTACTGAGTAACTCTGTAATTTTCGTTAAATAAGACTCGGTTGCCCCACCTGTGTTCTTTTTCACTACACTACTACTAACTACTCCGACTACTACCACTTCCAGTAGTCGACTAGTCGACTTTACTTACAGAAAGCTAATACTACAAATCTCAATCCTATTGTGGCTTTTCCCATCTCATTTTTCACTGGTTACATTTGTAAATACGCAATACAATCATTCAATATTCATATTTCTTTGAAGTGTCATAAACATGTTGTTCTATAAGACAATGTTTGACTTGTTGTGTGTGTCTAAGTGTTGTATAGAATATTCGTTCAATTATCGCTTACATACATAATTCTTAAATCCCTCTTTCTATTTCTTTCTCATTCAAAACTCTTCTATCATAAAGGTAAAAGGTCATGGCTTCATCATGGTTGGTTTCTCTACAACTCTTCTTCATCTTCTTTTCTTGTTTGTATTATTATAGAAAGGTGCTGAACTGATGAACAATAATGCCAATTATCTTCCTAGTTACTAAAACATTCAACTCATTGTTAAAATGAATAAAAATAACCAAAGGGCAAATTTTTCATATTAAAGAATATTATTTGATTTTTTTTTCAGTTTCTCATTACCAACATAGATGATATTGTGAGAATAAGTTTGATTAAAAAAAGTAATCTCCATCTGTCTGTTGAATATGGATTGGGGGGTAAATAAAATTCTTGCGTAATCTATGAGTTCATTTACCAACTGTTACTAATATTCTAAAGTATATTTCATGAGACTATTGTGTGTGTAGTCAAATTCTCTGTGATACTGTCTACGATAATTACGTTGTGTGATTTATTAACGTTCAGAAGAGCTAGAAACAAAACAAAAATTTAGATTGGATGTTTTGCTTCATTTTGTTTTTAAGTTGACAATTGAATGTTTTTATTTCACCCAACAGGTTGATGATATTCACAGTGAAACATGGATTTATTACAAAACTACATAGTACTATGAGTATTTTAAGTTAAGTGTTTGTACCCCTACATAGTTGGAATAAGTTCATAGTTATATTTTTAACAGAATATCACAGTGAATAATAGATCAGCTTCTAAAATATATTATATACTGCACTGAATGAAGTCTCAATAATCGTAGGTAGTATCCCTAATTCATGATACTTCGAATATGTATTTATCGAATTCTCAGTACGAAACAAGTACAAAATGATGACAGATTTTAGTTGTTTCTGTTTTATAAAACTCATTATTCTCTATACGATCAACGATGATATAATGAACACACTGGCACATAACATACAACAACAACAACTACAACTACTACTTACACAACAACAACTATTATTATTATTATTACTGATACTACTACTCACACTACTACTACTACTACTACTACTACTACTACTACTACTACTAATACTAATACTAATACTAATACTACTACTACTACTACTACTACTACTACTACTACTACTACTACTACTACTAATACTACTACTACTTCTACAACTACTAATATTAGCTGGTCCTAATGATTCCTTTTGTTTAAACGGGTCTCTTCATCGATTTAAAATAAGACTCAGTACGCCAATATTGAGGAACAATGCATGAAGATAATTGTTTCGAGTGCATTATCTATCAGCATCCTCATGAAAGAATCCAATGTACCCTGTATGTGAGTAAATAGATTCATTGAAACCTTGAAAGCAATCTACCAGCGTATTTGTGCTTTGATAAACCAACTATATTTTGAAGTTTCTAATCATTTTATATATCTGTTGCTTTGTTAGTTTACACATTAATCAAGATATCACCATTTGGAATTCTCTGATTCTATTTCACAACAATTCTGCAATTGACAGAATATTATTATATTGTATAACAAACTTCAATCTACCCGAATTCCGCCAGTGGACATTCAGCGAAGATATACACACTATTTTCACCTCACGTATTTCTTTTCTGTGATAAAAGTTATTAAGATCACAAACCGACCGAAAACAACTGTCTCTGTCTACATTACAAATCTTCCTAATGATAATTATCATGGTACTAACTAGTGACAGATTTGAGAATAGTGAAAATCTTCGATTATGAAGTTCAGCCATGTCAGCTACAAGAGACAGTATTACTTATTAAAGACAGTGAAAGAGATGTTCTTGTCATATCACGAATTGATTGAAGTTAAACTTATACTGACTGTTTATGCGACCCATACCAGGACGAAACGGCCGTCTTTCAGTGTTTCCAGGTTTCTAATGGAGTGGTCTAACAATGGCTAATTAATGAGTTAAAATGTGTAAAAACGCAAATCTCCAAAGCTCCAAATGAAAATATTGTAAAATGTGCTCACTAGTGACTAGCTTCGTGAGGAAATTTTCGGAGTTCTAGTGAGAAGACGTGACCAGTGGAGTACAATTCTGTCGTGTATAGGCAGTAACTACCAAAGAGAAATGGGTGAAGTCGCGCAAAATCCCTAGATCTATCAGAGTTAGACATTAACACCATTGGATACCAGGCGGCTCCATTTTATGCATCAGATGTACATGTTTGTTTGTATGTGTTCATTTGCTTTTGTGATTTTTATTTCCCATTGATAAATAATGATTATTCGTATTAATGAATTGGGGTTAGAAGCATGTTTTATACATTTTACTGATTTCTACTTTAGAAACATATTAGTAGTATAGTAGTAACTCTGGGAATAAAAATAATTACTATTACATTCAAGTTAAATGTATAGAGACTGTTTCCGAAAAATGTTAGGTTTTCATCAAATAGCTTGAAAAATCAATGTTTAATTCCCGTGAAGTTTCAGGTTTTTATGTTTATAGTGTAGTGAAGGAGAACACATGTCAGGGCAACCGAGTTAATTGGTAAAATAGAAAAACCATATCGCAAATCGTTAATTTGCAAAATATCAATCCATCATATCGAACTAGACTGTTCCTGTTGCAAAAACACCATTGACTGACATTTCACTGTTCATGTGTTTCATACAAATTCCATTGTGTTCCCACTCTTCCTTCGTTGATCTTCCCCCATCTTCTGCTGCCAGACGTTACGTTTTTACTTGAGTCATATACTACTTATAAGTAGCGCGCAACACAGTAGTAGTAGTAGTAGTGTAGCGAACGAGAACACAGGTGGGGCAGCCGGATTGAATTTAACGAAAATTACAGTGTTACTCAGTAATATCGGAAAACCATATCGTAAATCGTTCATTTGTAAAATATCAGTTTATCATATCGAACTGGACTGTTCCTGTTGCAAAACATCAATCCATTGTCACTGTTCATGCTTCCAGGTTTCTAATGGCGGTCTAGCAATGATTGATTGACGATTTCAAATGTGTAAGAGAACACTAATCTCTATAACTCTCAATGAAAAATTTATTTTAACCAACAAAATTATAAAACACAATAATGCACTTTGATGCTTTTATATATTTAATCTACAGTTTATATTCCATTCTGATTAGAAAGTATAAAACAAATAAATTAATGACAAGGAAAAATTTTTTGTTTTAATTGAAAAATGAACAATTACAAATTTCCTACTTCCGGTCCATAAACAAATAACCGTATTTCTTTCTATGTATTCATTCATTTACATTTTAAAATTAAGCTCCATTTTATGCACCAGATGTACATGTTTGTTTGTATGTCTTCATTTGCTTTTGTGATTTTTATTTCCCATTGATAAATAATGATTATTCGCATTCATGAATTGGGGTTTTTGGTTTAGAAGCCTGTTTTATACATGTTACTGATTTCTACTTTAGAAACATATTAGTAGTATAGTAGTAACTCTCGGAATAAAAATAATTAATATTACATTCAAATGAAATGTATAGAAATTGTTTTAGAAAAATGTTAGGTTTTTATTAAATAGCTTGAAAAAGCAATATGTAATACCCGTGAAGTTTCAAGTTTTTATGTTCATAGTGTAGTGAAGGAGAACACAGGTGAGGGCAACCGAGTTAACTGGTAAAATAGAAAAACCATGTCGTAAATCGTTAATTTGCAAAATATCGATCCATCATATCGAACTGGACTGTTCCTGTTGCAAAACATCAATCGATTGGCTGACATTTCACTGTTCATGCGTTTCGTACAAATCCCATTGTGTTCCCACTATTCCTTTCTTGATCTGACCCCATCTTCTGCTGCTAGACATTACGTTTTAACTTGCGTCATATACTACTTATAATAGTTCGACAGTTACCAAACAGAAATACAATTAAAAGAACATGCTTGTAGAAATATCACGAATTCATAGTACATTTCAAGGCTTCTCATCAGCAATAAAAAGTCTGAATTAAGATTGATAATATTATTCCAAATGATTTTTTTCTCATAGCGGACACAACAAAGATATCTAAAAATTGTTTAAAATCACTAAAATGTGACAAACATTAACTTCACTCTGCTTTTCAGTAGCTGTTGCTATTAAACTCTACTGACCTGACTGCTGTATAAAAAAAGTGTGACAAACCTCTCATTGTAACAGTATAATTTTAAAGATTGTCAATTACACTATGGCTTTATTGTATTTTTTAGCCTAAAAACAAGAGAACAAACCAGATTCCAGTGGAGGAGGAAATCAGGAAGAAGTGGTGGAAGTGTATAGGACACACACTACGAAAAGCACCTAACTGCGTCACGAGACAAGCCCTCATATAGAACCCTGAAGGCAAAAGGAAACGAGGAAGGCGAAGGAACACATTACGTCGAGAAATAGAGAAAGATATGAAAGCAATGCACACAGATTGGACAGAACTGGAGAGGGAAGCCGAGGACAGAGTTGGTTGGCGAAAACTGGTGGGCGGCCTATGCTCGATTGGGGGTAACAGGCGTAAGTAAGTATGTAAGTAAGATATGCACTTTTGAGGAGTCCCATACAAGGATGAGACGGCCATACAATGTCTTAACGTCTTCAGTGGCGGTTTAACATTGGTCGATTCATGATTTCAATGAATAATATCATTCATTTGTTAAAATTTTGTTTTGTGCTCATAGTCTTTTTACAATTTAAACCCTTTTTTTCTATGATTTCATCATCAACATACCAGCACTAATCAATCTCAACTACCATATTTTAAATATATGTGGTTTCTTCTAGTTGCTTATGTTTATTCTGAACCAATGTAAAGTTTTTAGACTGTTTATAGCTGATTGAAAGTGACGAAATATATAATAAATTTGTGGTATTCTGAAAACCATGTTTTTCCCAATTTTATTTGAATGTATCAAGGAATGAGAATGTATGAAATATTGAATGAAATAAATAATTTTGTTGAAATGAATCGTTTTGTAATCTTTGATTTCGAAACCACTTATATAGTGGATAGGACGCAGATCGTGGAAATTGTCAAACTGCACCACGAATCAGGCTTTAACACGGGATTATTAAGGTTTAAGAAGAATAGGCAGACCAAAAAACACATCTCGTCGAGAAATGGAGACAGATATGCGATTAATGAATGGCGATCGGAGAGAACTGTAAAGGATAGCTCAGCACAGAGTTTTTGGCGAATTCTGGTGGGTGATCTATACGCCATGGAGAGTAACAGGCGTAAGTATGTAAGTCTATTCATAGATCCCCTCTGTCATTCGTAGTGTGAGTAGTAGTAGTAGTATTGGTAGTGTAGTGAAGAAGAACACATGTGAGGACAACCAAATTGTAATCAACGAAAATTACAGAGTTACTCAGTGAAATCGGAAAACCATATCGTAAATCTGTAATTTGCAAAATATCAGTTCATCATATCGAACTGGACTGTTCCTGTTGCAAAACATTAATCCATTGTCACTATTCATGCGTTTCACACAAATTCCATTGTTTTCTAACTCTTCCTTTCTTGATCTCTCCTCATCTTCAGCTGCCAGACATTACGTTGACACTCACGTCATATACTACTTATAAGTAGCTCACACCACAGTAGCAGTAGTAATAGTAATTATAAGGATTAGGCGTTCGTTACATACCATTAGGTATCGTTTTCGATCTCCGAAGTGTTGGGTTGAGTATTCATATTCTTGAACGAAGCAGAAGACTCTGCATTTTGTCAGCGTCTTCACCGAATAGAACTATGTCATCGGCATATTCTAGATCAGTAAGCGATTATCCTGGTAGAAGGTCAACCCCTGAAAAATCTGACGAGCTTAATGTTAACTGTAAGAGGATGTCTACGACAAAATTAAACAAAGATGGAGAGAGTGGACAGCCCTGACGGACACCACTTGATGTAGAGGATTCAGATGACAGTTCGCCATAAGCTGAATGAATGTTTACTCTGGAACTTGAACCGAGTATTTTTCGTTCCATGTATTATCGTGTTATCTACTTAAGGATACATTCATTCATATTATGAACGAGAATAGACATCATTTGATCAAATCTACTACTAGACGTTGTTATTTGCTATTATAATCTTATGCAAGCTTGAATTTAATAGAGGAGAAAAAAGTCAAAGGATAACATAAAACTGTTGTTGTTGTTGTTTTTTGAAATCACATCTCCAATTATCAAAATGAGTACAATCTGCCTTATTTCGTATCAACAACCATTATTATTATTATTATTATTATTATTATTATTATTAGTAGTAGTAGTAGTAGTAGTAGTAGTAGTAGTAGTAGTAATAGTAGTTATGGCAGTTGTCCTACTAATCTTTGGAAGCCAAATAAACGTACTCAGTAAAGAAGATACCTGAATTTAGAAAAGACAACTTGATAAACTTTGAGGATAATTAACAGCAATGCGAAGTCAAAAACTCCATTTTGTTTATTATCTCTTAAAGTTTCAAGTATGTGATGTGATTTCGCACATCATAAGATACATTTTACATACGTGTATGTATGTATGTTTGTGTGTATGCTTGTAGTGTGTGTGTGCATGTATCAATAAGCTTAGATATTTTTCAAATTTTATGACTGAATTGCATTATATTTATCCAAGGTCGATGTGGTCCACAAAAAATACATCATTCCACTGTTCTTCACCTGTCTCTCTCTCCATGCTCTATACTTCCATCACCATAAATATGATCATATACGTATTATTATCATTATTATTATTGTTATTACAGTATTCTTATTACTATTAATACTGCTTATTAATGATTGTATGTTTTCTTCATTCTCGGGTGAATAAAAAAGGCAAAGGACATACAAACAAATATACACATGAATGAATTCAAATTCTTTTTAAAGTTTGATTTAAAACAAATCCAAACAATTCAATTAAAGTAAGCATATGATGTTCACACTATCAAGTAAAGCGTTAACATTCAGCTCTAAGTTGAGTTGAGTTAAAGTTGATGACAAGTGTGTATGCATCACTGCTTGTAGCGGGATACGTGTACAAGATAGAGGGAGAGGATGAAAGAAGGGAATGACGGAATGATACTTTAACACATCACCACTATTATTATTATTATTATTATTATTATTATTATTATTATTATTATTATTATTATTAATACATTGTAGTAATGCTTCACTGCTTTAAAGCGGCAATAAACCCAAGAAAATAAAAATTAGTTTCCATTTTTATCATTATTAGTTAGTTATTCTTACTGAAATTATGTTGGTGTGTGCTTGTTTGACTCTCCCTTTGTAAGTATTTATCAGTGTGCGCCGGTCTATGTTTATCAGTAGCTTAGTGAGTTATATTTTTTTAACTCTGCTTCAAGCCCTTCTGAAGCTACTGCCGGTTCAAAACTCGAACAAAGGAGGCGGGTTGTGCATCGAGTTAGCAACCCTATTCTGCAGACAAGAACCTTTTTTAAAAAATGCTAACCAGAAGGCCTCAGGATAAAAGCCAAGTTTCTTCAGAAGTCACGAGGTTGATAGCTATTTTAACAACTAAAAGCAACAATTAACGTAGGTAAATGAAATTTCTGTACAATGTGGGAGATCGAGAGAACCATTTAATTAGCTAAAGAAACGAAAAGATACAACCTGATGGTGTTTGAAATATGTGAAACACATTGAAAGCAATCCGGAGAGGAAAGATTATTTACGTGAGAAATGCTGATGTAATCTTGTTATGAAGAGGTAAATGCCTCGAACATACAAGCAGTTGTATGGATATTGTCCAAAGAAGCATAGAAAGCCCTTTTTGAATGGACGAGATGGACTGTCAGTAAAGAATGGAAATAATGAGAGACTTTCAAATCTGTTTGTCTGTAACATAATGGTTATAGGTGGCACCTTATTCTCTTACAAACGTCTATGTAAAGCTATATGGGTTTCACCGGACCACACCACAGAAATCCAGATAGACCAAATTAGTGTTGGGGATGCTAGATCCCCAGAAAAGGGATAGTGAACCTCCTAATTTTGTAATTTATTTTTGAAAATTTGAGCCTCGTATTTTCGCACTGAAAACTCCCTTTATTAATTTCAGTTCATGTTTCTTAGTTGGAAGGATCTTAGCCCTCACTCGTTAATTGTCTATTTTAGTGTGCTGTTTTGTAATCCTTCCAAGGACGCTTTTTGTACTGTTCATATTATGCTTAAAATACATGCTTGTTAATTCCTCCGCCCGAGGTTGCTTGTGGATCATGTAATTTTCTTGCTGACTTAGACTTCTTGCTTTGGTTAGCTAAGCTGGGCCACAGAGAATAGCTAAGCTGTCCGGTTATTCTATCACTTGTGTACGGTCCCTTCGTCGTTATCTAGTCGTACTTTAATTAGAGGAAGAATAGCAAGATGAAACATGTAAGATGTGAGCTGATATCGACTCAGATCATCATTTGCTGGAGCCCAGTTAAAATTGGAGCGAAACAACACTGGAGAGCTAGAGAAACGGCATTAAAAAAATTTCAATACGGCATTTCTTCGCAATACTGGTAAACTCAACAAATTCAAGATAGCCCTCAGCAATAAGAACCAGGCATTTCACAATCTACTCAAAGAACAACAATCTACCATGAAGAACAACCGGAATGGGATCAAAGAAACAATCACTTCAGCGTGTTATGACATTCTCAACCACAAGAACCACCATCACAAGCAATAAACCCCTGTTCATACTCTGCATAAGATTCAAAAAAGGTAAGAACAGGAAGGCAGCAATCAATATCGCCCGAACAACAACAGAGAAAGCCAACACAAAAGCTGAATACATAGAAGCGATCAGGCAAGTGAAGAGGAGCATCAGAACTGACAAACGTAAATATGTGAAAGATCTAGCAATCACTGCGGAAAAGGCTCCAAGAGAAGGAAACATGAGACAATTGTATGATACAACAAAGAGGCTCGCTCGAAACTATCGCAAACCACAACGACCAGTGAAAAACAAGGAAGGCAAAGCATTCACCGACATTGAAGAACAACAAAACAGATGGGTACAGCATTTTAACGAACTCTTGAATAGACTAGTCCCACTGAATCCACCCAACATTGAAGCAGCACCCATGAACCTCCCAATCAACATTGGCCCACTAACAAATGAAGGGATCAGTATAGCCATCAAACAAGTCAGGAGCGGCAAGGCAGCGGGACCAGACAACATTCCAGCCGAGACACAGAAAGCTGGAATAACAGTAATTACAAAGATAATCCATATACTCTTCAGCAAGATTTGGCAGGAAGAAGTAACAGCACAGTGAAAAGAAGGACACCTCATCAAGTCACCGAAGAAAGGAGATCTCAGCAAGTGTGTGAACTACTGAGGCACCACTTTACTATCAGTACTACGAAAAAGCATTTCACAACGTGGACAGGATGACACTATCGTGGCTTCAAAAACACTACAGCGTGCCTTTGAAGACAGTCGAAATCATATGGAATACTTATGATGGATCAAACTTGATGGACAAGTGGTTGAAGAAATGGAAACTTCCGCATACATAGCAACCACTATTGTCATAAGCAAGGTGTATCTGATGCGGATGTGAAGACACGTATCAGCAGCATTTCTACAAGTGAAGACCATCTGCAGACCAAACAGAACTTCAGCCAATACCTAAATCAGGATTTTCATTACGAACTTTAAAATAGTTCTACTGCATGGAGGGGAAACTTGGAGGACTGCTACAACCATTATTCAAAAGGTAAAAGTACTTAGAAATATTTGTCTACGCAAGATACTGCACATTCGCCTGTCATTGAACAGAAGGAAACGTACATAATGAATATCATTTACTGGCTACAATCCAAATATTTTGAGAGCACTGATAAAATCAGAACTCCGCCAGTAGAACCTTAGGGGCTACTGCCGGTCCCAAGCCCGGATAAAGGAGGAGGGTTGGACATGGGGTTGGCGGCCCCATTCCGTTGAAATCTCACTTGCCAAAAAAACGCTAACCAGAAAAAATAATTCAAACCATTTTAACTCTGCCCTGGGAGTTGGAAGAAGAATTATGACGTCTCGTGATGAAAGCCGAGTTCCCTCGGAAGTCACGGGGCCGATGCCTCTTCTGACAACCAGAGCAACCATTTTTTTAGGTACATGGAACGTTCGTACATTGTGGGAGACTGGAAGACTATTTCAAGTTGCGGCAGAAATGAAAAGATACAACCTCGAGGTGCTCGGCATCAGTGAAACACATTGGACACAGGTAGGACAACTGAGACTTGCTTCAGTGGAACTGCTGTTATACTCTGGTCATGAAGAGGAAAACGCTTCACATACACAAGGAGTTGCACTGATGCTGTCCAAACATGCACAAAAGGCACTGATAGGATGGGAATCTCATGGGCCGAGGATCATTAAGGCATCCTTCAAAACGAAGAAAGAGGACATTACAATGAACGTCATCCAATGTTATGCACCTACCAATGACTACAATGACGACGTTAAAGATCAATTCTACGAAAGGCTGCAGTCAATCGTCGAGAAATGTTCACCAAAGGATTTGACGATTCTTATGGGAGACCTGAATGCCAAGCTTGGAATGGACAACACTGGATATGAAGACATCATGGGACGACATGGACTAGGAGAAAGGAACGAAAACGGTGAGAGATTTGCAAACCTATGTGCCTTCAACAAACTGGTCATCGGTGGCACAATATTCCCGCACAAACGCATTCACAAAGCCACATGGATTTCACCAGATCACACTACTCAAAACCAAATTGACCATATCTGTATCAACAAAAAGTTCAGAAGGACCATGGAGGATGTGAGAACCAAGAGAGGAGCTGATATAGCTTCAGATCACCACTTGCTGATCGCCAAAATGAGATTGAAGCTAAAGAAGCACTGGACAGCGGGGCAGACAACATCACAGAAGTTTAATACGGCCTTTCTTCGGGATACCGTAAAACTCAACGAATTCAAGATAGCCCTCACCAATAGGTTCCAGGCCTTTCAAGATCTACTCAATGGAGAGGAAGCAACATTGGAGAACAATTGGAAAGCGATTAAGGAGGCAATCACTTCAACATGTCAGGAGGTCCTTGGTCGCAAGAAGCACCATCACAAGGAATGGATCTCTGTTGGTACTCTTGAAAAAATTGAAGAAAGGAGGAACAAGAAGGCAGCAGTGAATGTCAGCCGAACAAGAGCAGAGAAAGTTAAGGCGCAAGCCGAGTATACAGAAGCAAACAGGGAAGTGAAGAAGAGCATCAGAGCTGACAAACGAAAATGTGTGGAAGATCTAGCAATGACGGCGGAAAAGGCTGCAAGAGAAGGAAACTTGAGACAATTGTACGAAACTACAAAGAAGCTCGCCGGAAACTATCGTAAACCAGAACAACCAGTGAAAAGCAAGGAAGGGAAAATAATCAGCAACACTGACGAACAGCGAAATAGGTGGGTGGAGCACTTTAAGGAACTATTGAATCGACCAGCTCCACTGAACCCACCCAACATCGAAGCAGCATCCACGGACCTCCCAATTAATATTGGCGCACCTACGATTGAGGAGATCAGTATAGCCATCAGACAAATCAAGAGCGGCAAAGCAGCAGGACCAGACAACATTCCAGCAGAGGCAATGAAAGCAGATGTGGAAGCAACTGCGAAAATATTTCACATTCTCTTCAAGAAGATTTGGGATGAGGAACAAGTACCATCAGATTGGAAAGAAGGATACCTCATCAAAATACCAAAGAAAGGCGATCTCAGCAAGTGTGAAAACTACAGAGGCATCACTCTTCTTTCAATACCAGGCAAAGTCTTCAACAGAGTATTGTTAAACAGAATGAAGGACTTCGTAGACGCCCAACTTCGAGATCAACAGGCCGGATTTCGTAAGGATCGATCGTGTACTGACCAAATTGCTACATTACGGATCATTGTGGAACAATCAATTGAATGGAACTCACCACTCTACATCAACTTCATCGACTACGAGAAAGCATTTGATAGCGTGGATAGGAAAACACTGTGGAGGCTTCTTCGACACTACGGTGTGCCTGAGAAAATAGTCAACATCATACGGAATTCTTATGATGGATTCAACTGCAAAATCGTACACGGAGGTCAGCTGACAGACTCTTTTGAGGTGAAGACCGGTGTCAGGCAAGGGTGCTTACTCTCACCCTTTCTCTTTCTCCTGGTCATCGACTGGATTATGAAGA
>OX103973.1:4269464-4302341 GCA_944470395.2 Schistosoma turkestanicum | reverse complement strand
CAGTCTTTACATCGATCAACCCAACGTTTATTTACTCATTGATTTCAGTTGTTCTACTGAACAAGCATGATCTGTTATGATATGATTTAGGGTTTACTTACAACACTTTATTTAATAAAACTCAGTGTTTTGATAAACCTGCGAAAAAAAGTTAGTTGTCTGTCAAGAAAAATGTTTTCTTTTTTTCAAACTGATTAATACACAGCTTAATGGCTGTTATTATCTAAAATAAATAGTGAAAATGTACTTTGCATGACAACCATGAAATAGTTATTCGCATGCTTTATTTATCCCTATTCAGGTAAGTAGTTATCTCAACAGCGCTCAATGGTTACATCTGAAACTGTGAAGCTGGATGATGATGGAAGTTCGAATCCAACAGAAAAACACACCTACTTATGAGTTTCAAATGGTATCAAAACAAGGTCATTTAGTGTTCCTTGGTTGACTTCTTGCCACCACCTAACATATTACCATTATGACCGTGATTTTCAGCTGCTCAGAGAGTAATCGCCAGATCGTAACTTTTTTGGACAGAATTCAATCAACATTCGGACAATTCAACCAACAAAACAATGGTCACTAATCATGGATCAACCAGTGTACATCAAAACAAAACGCTAATTGTATATTCTCAATAGAATATATTGTTAATTTTAAAATAAATAATCATGTATCATGTATATGCTATACTTATCACTTTTTCACTGTAGGATTTTGCACACATTCAATTGATTTATTCAATCATTATCGGATAAATAATGAACGAGGTATACATAAACATTCAATCTATGAATCAGCAGGACAAGGCTTGATTGATCAACAATTTTTTAAAATTGATAACTAATAGATAAAAATGGCTTGTTATTATTTTAAGACATGATAACTTGTGTACAAATGCAGGGATAACACCAATTAAGCTACTGAATAGTAAGCAGATCAAGTATATAACTGATTCAAGAGTTACTTTGAAGTTATGATATAATTTACCATAAAATCCAATGTTTAAAAGCATATAAGCAAATTGTTAGAAAAAAAGAAACTACAAAAATGTTTCATATAGACGGTTCTTGTTTAAAATAATCAATTAATTTATCCAAATTATAATTTTCCAAAAGTTTGAATAAATCACTTTTTCTACAGCTCACATCTTTGCCTTGAAAATGATATTTGTCAATGTAGAGACGGACGATACACTCTGAAAATTCAATTAAAAGACAAATTAATGATTTCCACAGGAAAATAAAATATATTACTCAACGTGCACTATGAGACCATTTTACACGTAAATAAAAAATTATTGCTTTTTCATTAATTTGAAATCTGTTGGGGATGTGAGATCCCCAAAATTCGCTTGTTAAATGCCTTATTTTGGTTTTCACGTTTGCCAGCATGGGCTGATCAATTGACCTTAAGATTTCAATTCCCACCAGCAGAATCCATGGCTATGATTGGCTGCTGTGTATTTTATTAGTGTGCTATTTTCGTAATTGTCCCAAGGACGTTTCTATGATGTATAAATAAACGAGAGTTGTATGCTTGATTGTATTGTGATTGCTGGGTGTTTGTAGAATATACTTTCTACGCTTACAAAACCTTTTATCTTCAGCTTGGGATTCAAGGTAGCCTATCTGGACGCTGGTTCATTGCCTCGTTTGCGTTTATCGACTAAGGTGAATTCGTAATAGCTTCAAGCTTACCTAATGACGAACTTAATAAAACCTTTTGAATTACATTCAGATTTCTTTCATTCTGATTTAAAACAGAGAAAACACATGGAACATTTGACTGGTTTAAGGTGAAGTTAAAATGAACTATTTTGGATTGAAATTAAAAGCTTTATGATCTTCCCTAGAGTTAATTGACTCATTATTTCTATTAATATACAACTGATCAGGTTTGTACTACATAAGGAAGCGATATATAGAGTGAATTTGTATTGTATATTTCAAAGTTGATAACTAGGTTGTATTAGAAAATAAAATAGCTTACCGTAGTATCGATTTAATTGACATGATTGATATTTGAATTCTTGTTTTAATTTATCCGAATCTCGCCATATTTGTGCATATTCTAAAGGTAAACAATCTGGAAATGGATTTTCACTATGAGTAATTTGTTCAAAAACACCATTCGCTTTATTCACTTCATTGATGTGCTGAGTTTTGTTTGAAATCAACTCTGTAATGGGCTTGATTAATCGCACTTTTTCTTCTAAATTTTTAAGATAAACCAATTTGTTGTCAATCATTTTTAACATGTACTCTGCACTATCCGGATGAATATCTAAAATAAATCAATAGGAAAGAATCCTTCACATTAATCGATTGTTACTGCACTAGTACGATTGATCTTCTTAGTAAGATGTTATTTATGATGTGAGGTGTCCTAAATTTGAACCGGATACACAGTCACCTCCAAACTCGTTTCTTGAGCAGTAAGGCCAAAAAGGAAGAAACTATCTATCTGGTGGCAGTATATATACATATATAATGCTTGTTAGTCTTTTTAGCGAGTTAGTTTTCTACGAGATGGAGTCGCTAACCCCACGCTCCACTCTCCTCTGTTATCCAAGCTTGGAACCGGCAGTAGCCCCAGAGGGGTTCCAGGAGGAGTTATATATATACCAACCACTCAGAAAATGAATCCATGAATATCGAATGAGCCACTTTAATTTCAAGTTTAGGTCAGTAAACCGGTTGATAAGACTGAATCCTCACCGACCGAGAAGGCTGTAACGCTGATGGATTTATGCCCAACCACCAAGTACCTCATTACATGATATTAATTAGTGTTACAATGGGTTCGAAAATGCTAGAGGCTGCCAAATTAAGACATGACTTCAGTCCATGAAGTCACTAACTATTGGGTTAGGTTGTTTTGGTAAGTTCAGACTAGGTAGTTGAGATTAGTGGGATTTTCACTAAAATGCATATTTATTGTACACAAACATACTCTGTGTTCACAAAGTTATGCTATCAGTAGTAAAACATTAATTCTTATACTTCATATTCTATTGTCTTTTGATTATTGAATGATTGGATCAGTAATCATCTCTAGTTCACCACTGAACAAGTTCATGTTTACTAGAATTCATATGTTTCCTGTTATTGATTTTTATATGAATGAACTAATCAACCTTCATTGGCACATAATCTCGAAATAGATACCTCTATAGTATTGCTATTATATTTGCCCAACGGTCATTACAATAAATTAACAAATGTGTCCAGATTTATTCATTGAATCAAAAAAAATATTAAAAACACAGAAAAGGTTAAATTTGAAACCACCAGGTGATTTATCACTTCAACATTTATTCGATTAAAAAAAGCCAAACACTTGTAGTTGCAGTGAGAACATAAACTATTGCACATAATCTATGTGTAAATAAAATTGTGCAATGAACAGGCAAACATTATGACGTAGGCGAGATATCCGTCTACTAACTAAAAGACGAGTTTACTGCCAGCAGTGTAGGAAACATGGCAACTAAGGATAGTGGATATTCGTAAGCTACTAGATGCTGGAGCATACGTGTCTTCGAAGCATTGCTCGTACATCCACGGACCACCAATTAAGCAATGCTAGTGTTAGGAAAAGGGTAATAGGTAGTGATAGGGAATCAACTGATGAAACAGTGCATCTCCATCAGTTGAGGTGGTTAGGACACTCATTATGTATGTTCAAACGCCAACTTCCTCAACGGACGATGCTGTCTGGTGTAGGAGTAGGTCGGGAAAAGGCTTGAGGCGGTCAAACCAAAACATGACGTCAGTTCATAGTGTCTCTTAAAGTCGAACTTAGCCATGTTAGAAGATGCAGACTACCTGGTTGGGGTCCGAAGGACAATTATATCATCAGAAAGTTCTCTTTGCTGAAATGTCTTCTCATTCTTCTCAGTGAGTCAGTGGGCTTCTTTAGTTTCAGATATTCTACTTGTGCAACTATAATCATAGTCACTGGTGAATGATTTAAACCTTAGAAAATTCTTTATATTCACAGTGCACAATAATCTGAAATATTTTTTTACAATGAACTAAAGTATTTTTTATTTATTCACAGTGTACACTATTTAATCTTGATTGATAGAAAGGTTTGAAATGAAACTGTCGAAATCCACATACAACCCAAACATCTGATCAGTGATAAAAAAAACTATTCGAAACAAAGTGTTTAAAAGTTAATTAAATATGAAATTATTTTAAAAAGCTTTCATGAAAACCCCTAGTATCAGAAACATATACGACACCACTATTTAGCATCTAACTACTTAAAAATTTCAAAAGTAGTTTGAACTTTTTAAAACAAATTGTTTTACCGCAACACTATCACAACAACCAGCTTATCACTGAATTATATTGTACAAGACAATTTATTTCATCATTTCGAAAATTCAAATAATTTTAATCACCTAATTTAATTGATAATTGAATTTTCTTTCTGGTAGCTTCTCTAGTCAAAACCTCTTTCAATATAGCAATTGTAGTTAGATTGTCCGATTGAATATTAGCATAACCTTTTGCATAAACACATTTCAATTGACTTTTAAGATAAATTGATTCATAGAACAATTGAGCAAATTCTTGAATCTCTTGACTTTTATAATCATTACATTGAAATGTAGTTGATGTGCTTAATGTAGGCCTTTCAGGTGTTTCAGGTAAACACATAAATAACCAATTGTGCATTTCTGTTAAAGAGAAATTTCCAGTTAATTGTAAACTATTCCAATATCTTTTTTATGAAGAAAAAAACAAAATAAAATTATTATAAAATTATCTGTATATATATGAAACTGAATTAATAAAAAAAAATGTAAATGGTCCATTGTGCATAGAGGCAAAGAAAGAATACATCACTTAGCTACCAGTACTCCGGATAAGAAATGGAGTAGAGTTCAGATGAATGAACACCTCTCAGCCTAGTTTAGAAAGGGCCAGTTAAAAACAATACGCAGTTCTATCTTAGCACACCTGGTAGATAGTGGTCACATTGTAGATAAATCTAGATCTTTTCGGGTGATCTATCGTATACCTCCATCATTTCCCAACGGAGTTCGATCCCGTCTCCTACACATTGCAGAAGCCATAGGAATACGTACATTCAACCCCAATTTATGTGTTCAGAAGAAATTCGTGACACCCCTATCTCTTCCGTGGCCGGATATGACGTAACTAACGATTGACATATTTTTATTAATTTTTTGATTTTTTATTTTATTTTATTTTTACACATTTGCTTATTACGTAATGTTTTTGATGATTATTTGAATTCTATTCATCCACCCTTGACCTACTTTAGTTATCATATTTTATAAATTTTCTTACTACTATCAGTACACCTGTTTTCCTATTATCCACTTGAACTTTTGCCTATTAGATGTAGTTACGTAATCTTTTTCATTTCATTGTGATTATCACTCAAATTGCCTTGCTTGGTTTAACATTTTCATATAAATATTCATGTATATTAGAGTAAAGCCTGATGACGATCTAATCGAAAACAATATTGTTCGCTTATATGTGTAGTTCAGATTACGTATCCTATTGGTTTATAACCATTTCATCTCTGCTTTACATTTTGATAAACTACACTGTCGAAATTCCAAGTTACGTCAAGTATGATATGATCCGTAGAAAATTATTCTTCTTACTTATTTAATGATGTAAATTTTCATAAATGGTTCCTTATTTGTTACTGTATTCTACGTAAAACAATTGATTCCATGCGCCAAACAGAAGTATCCAAATGTAAAGGCTATTTGACGACCAATAGAAACATTCTAAATGACGACTGCATATCATTGATCACTTCTACTTTTGCCTTCTTCTCGCTCAAATAGCCAAATCAGGGGGGAGGGGTTAGCGTATATGCAGTCTACATTTGAGACATTGCACATCATAACAATAATAATGGATTGAATTGCTAAAAATTATAAATCTCTTTGGTTTACCAATGAATTATTCGTTTACTGAAATTTCTATTCGGATAAAATAAATCAACTCACCGTTTGCAAGGATCATCATCGATACGATGAATTAAACAATGTAATGATAATGGATAAATTGTTAATTTGATACATTTACATGTAATTATGGATGATAAATTCATTTTTGGTACAATATACACTGATAAATGACCATATTGACCTTCGACTGTACGAAATTGCGCGTCAAATTGTGTTGTATTCACTTGACATCGATAAGTTGTTAATAATACATTGCCATCCTAATTAAAAAGCAAATAGAAAAGAATAAAAAATAAATCGGTTTTTTCTTAAAAAAAGAAAAATATAGCCAATGGTCAATAACATCATTGGATACTGAAGTACACTCACTGTGTGTCATGATCTGAACAATTTGACTGAACAGTTTATCCTATTGTTTACACATTTCGAAACCATGAATCGATCAGTGTTAGACCACCATTAGAAACCTGGAAGCACCGAAAGACGGCCTTCAAGTCCTGGTATGGGACTCCTCAGCAGTGTACACCTGTACCCCGTAGGATTCGAACTCAGGAACCTCGGTATTGTGCGAGAACGCCTAACCATCGGACCACCGGGCCGGTATCTAACGCTGTTAATGTCTAACTTCGATCAATTCACGGAGTTACGTAACCTCATGCACAGTCTTCGGTAGTTACTGTCTACACCCGAACGAGTTGAACTTCACTGGTCACGACTTCCTACTAGAACTCGGAAAAGATTCCTCACAAAGCTAGTCACTAGTAAACACAGGTAATTGCATTACGGGGTTGTGTGTCACTTAACAATCTTCACAACTCCGTAATGCAATTACCTGTGCTCCCTGCTGATGAGTAGCCCTATACTAGAACGAAACGGCCGTCCAGTGCTTCCAACTTTCTAATGGTGGTCTAACATTGTTCGATTCATAGTTTCAAAATGTGTGTAACTTAACAATCTTCACAACCTCGTAATGCAATCTTCTTTTTGTAATTGCATTATTTCTCCTTCATATTGAGAAAAAATCAATTGTGTTTTACTATGTGATGCCAGCATAAATTATTAAGTGATTGTTTGAAATTTAATTAATGTGAGCTCTATTTTTCATATACTAAAACCAGATTCGGGTATATTGATTTTTTCAAAGATACTTCTTACTTTGTTTGATTGCTAGCAGTAATATTAAACGGTTGTCTAAATTGAGTGAGCCGGCTACAACACTGGCACCTACTGATTTAGATCCTCATATTACATAACCGTTAAATCATCAGTTCAAAACGAACAGTTTGAAGTAAGCCATTTGTAAAACAAGAACCTTAATAATAATAATACATTGAAATATATATATAACTATACTTACACCCTTTGTACATTCACTGGAACTGCTGACAGCAGTATTCTCTTCCACATCAAATAAGTCCAGAAGACAATCACTTTGTATTAATATATGATCAATTGGTATTTGAGTTTCTATATTTAAACAATAAGCAGATAATTCTTTATTTAAATAAAATTTATAATCTAATTCCAGCGGCATTAAAATGATTTGCTCTTTTTCTAATTGATTTTGATTGGATTTCATCAGTTGTAATTGATTTTCTAAATCGGAAATTTCTTCACTGTTTAGTTAAAAAAAAAGGACAAACAAAAAAATGAACATTGAAAACGGAAATCATGGAACATTGAACACAAATATAACTGAAATCTGAAGATATCCAAGGATGTCTTAGAACTAGCAAAATGTCTTGAAATAAATTAGAGTGATTTTGTTTTAAACTTAGTTAAACTAAACAATTAATTGTATGATTTTGATTCTGCGTGCTTTTTGAATTGATTTACGAAAATCTTTCCTCAGTCAACAAAAAAAGTCTCAAGGGGCAAAAGCATTTTCAGAAATACAGTTTTACAAAACTTAGCTGATAAAAAACTCCATGTTTTGAGCAGCAATACAGTTATAACTAGTTGATTACTGGTTAGCAGCCAGTGAGTGTCATGTCTGTCTGGCATTTTTCGAGTACGATAAAATAATATCGATCAACTTGTAATGTAGTTGCTAGTTTGTGATTAGCCAACTTAAGAGATTTGTGAAAAGTCTGTTTAAATGAACGCAAGATCTGAATTGTTATCCACTTCTAGTAACCATTAGGCTAATTCTACACGGCAACTTGAACACAAAAGAAAAGGCACGAAGTACGCGATGAATTATCTATTCCAAAGTTAGTTTATGTACAGACAGATGAGGCTATTTATAAAGCTACTCATGCCCTTGTACTTCTAAAAGTTTCGAGAACTATTTTCCAGATGTTTTTGTGAAGGTTCCATTCCATGCTGATTGGATAAAATGTCTCTAGGATATTTCGGAACTCCCCCAACAGATGGATAATATCAAATGAACTTCTATTGAATATAAAATTTAAGGATTCCAGTTATAGCAGATGAATTCAAACCCAGGCAAATAGCATCCTGGATTACAGGAAGTGATATTAAAGACTAATTGTGACAAAACACAGCTATACAATAAACTTCGTCTAATCTTTTATGAAATGAATTCGATTATGTAAACTGAATACATCTGGTGTTATAAATCATATTAATTGCTTACAAATCATAATCCTGGAGTAAAAATTACTACTATAAGAATTGTTCTTTATTGCTCTAATCTATGATAAAATATCCTTATTGTCAGAAATGAAATTATGCAAATAACCCCATAAAACTAAAAAAAAAGCCACTAACAACCAGAACTGATCACTCACTTTAATTTACTGATTTTTGACATAAATTGAAGTTGCATTGGATCAGGTTGATCAATGATTGCTTCTTTTTTGAGTGGTTGTGTAGTTAGGCCAAAAATTAAACCTTAAGAATTAAATTATCAAAAAGTGTAAATTTATTGTCTTTGCAATTAGTATTACTCGCAATATGAAAAGAGTTTGATACGCATTACGATATTTCATAGTGTGTGTATATTGGTTGACCAAGAATATAGTGTGTCATAATACTTCAGTTTACTTACTTACGCCTGTTACCCCCAATGGAGCATAGGCCGCTCACCAGTTTTCTCCAACCAACTCTGTCCTGGACTTCCTTCTCCAGTTCTGTCCAATGTTTGTTCATTCCTCTCATATCTTTCTCTAGTTCTCGGCGTAATGTATTCTTTGGCCTTCCTCTTTTCCTTTTACCTTGAGGGTTCCATGTGAGAGCTTGTCTCGTGACGCAGTTCGGTGCTTTCCGCAGTGTGTCCTATCCACTTCCACCTCTTCTTCCTGATTTCCTCCTCCACTGGAATCTGACTTGTTCTCTCCCACAGTTCGTTGTTGCTGATGGTGTGTGGCCAACGAATACGAAGTATTTTGCGTAGACAACTGTTAATAAACACTTGTATCTTCTGGATGATGGCTTTGGTAGTTCTCCAAGTTTCCGCTCCATACAGTAGAACTGTCTTGACATTTGTATTGAATATCCTGATTTTGGTTTTGGTTGAAAGTTGTTTGGAGTTCCAGATATTTTTCAACTGTAGAAATGCAGCCCTTGCTTTGCCAATCCGTGCCCTCACATCTGCATCCGATCCACCTTGGTTGTCCATGATGCTGCTGCCCAGATATGTAAAGGTGTTAACGTCCTCCAAGGCATCTCCATCAAGAGTGATTTGGTTGGTGGATGTTGTGTTGCATCGGAGAATTTTGCTTTTTCCATTATGTATGTTGAGACAGTGTGTCATAATACAAAATATTTATCTCTTTGAGAGGAATTTATCCACAAGTGTACAATTATAAACATATATATTATGTTTTAATTCTCTGAAGGTGGTAGCCAACTGTATGTTTTCTAAAGGTACCGGGAATTTATTGAACATCGTAACGGAAAATTCAATAAAAACAAAACAACTAAAAATGTGCTTGTTAAGAATTTGACTGTCCACTAAAAAACGTCATCCGCGTCATAAAAAGTAATGCCGGTACAAAGTAGCTGAGTAACAACACTGTAAGATGAAGTGTAGAAATAAAGATGCAACTTAATGGAATGAGGCATTAGAATAAGGGAAAAGTAAAAGGTAGTAGTGTAGTGAACGAGAACACAGGTGGGGCAACCGAATTGTATTCAACGAAAATTACAGAGTTACTCAGTAAAATCGGTAAACCATATCATAAACGGTTAATTTGCAAATCTTCAATTCATCATCAATCCATTGTCTGACATTTCACTATTCATGCGTTTCACACAAATTCCATTGTGTTTCCACTCTTCCTTCCTTGATCTTCCCCCATCTTCTGCTGCCAGACATTACGTTGACACTCACGTCATATACTACTTATAAGTAGCGCGCACCACAGTAGTAGTATAATAAACTTGAAACACTATGGTTTTTAAGACTATGATGGAAGTAGCAGAAGATTAAATAGGTGTATTTGTATGCATACCAAAACAAAACAAACACATACCTGTATATGTGATGCATAAAAGTTCCGGATAATTCACAATCGAGAATCGACCAGCTTTTACAGATGTTAAATGATGATTTACATTCTACAATGTGCGAAAAAAAAGAAATAGACCAAACAGGTCATTTCCAAAATGAACAAACAAGTTAATACATTTATGACTGCAAACTCTCTACCTATAAAAAATGAAAGAATATGAAATTAAGCCAACATTCCTGCGTCGTTTCCAAAGTAGCACGAGAATCAACTACATGACTTTTGTAACCGTTTTAGATTGATTGACAAAATATCCGTTTTCTCTGTTGGTTATAGAAGACCTTTGCTAATCGGTAACATTTAGCTCAAAAGAACTGGAGCCTCCTCCTCAGCTGCCTATTGTTTTCAATTACCTTACAAAAAAAAACAAAATTCACTGTGATCTTTACATTTCTACATTGATTGTCGATAAGATTTGATCAGTGCCGTAAATGAGATTACTTGATACGAGTCACTATCGAGTCACCATCGCCAATGAGATTAACATTTACATTTATCATATGTACAGAAAGGAACATTATTCTCCACATTATGACTGTCATTAAAATATCTTTTAAAACCTATTCGGTTGAAATTCGAAGTAGTATTCTGTTCAAAAATTAACAGTTGAACAAGCCGTATACTTTCACATACGTTCGTCAATTAACCAAATCGTTACAGATAATACTTTTTTTTACTGGGCAACATGGATTTGCATTGCATAGGGTCCATCAGCCCTATGTTGAAGTGAAATCCCTAGATAGAAATTAAGCGGAAGGTAACTTGTACCCATTTGCGATGAATTTCTGATAAGTTAATTTTTTCAATGAAAATTCTGTTCATTGACTTTTGAAGCATTTTTAATTATAATTTATATTCGTTGATAATTATTCCGTTTTCATAAATTTCATCGATGACTCATCATCATCGTAAACGAGGAAGCATTAGACATCTGTCTCTTCCTAGTACTGAACTCCATAGCAGTGGGCACTGACGACTCTGGAACTTCAATCTTTCGTGTCAACGCCTAACGTATATATCAACTAAACGACCAAATTTATAACGAGCCAAGACAAGTTAAATTGATGATCAAGAATCAGTAAACAATCGATGTAAGTAAATTTCTGTGATTTAGGTCTCCCAAAACACTACACATCGTTAGACCCATAAACGACTGAACTCAGAACTCTTGAATCGGAGAAGAAGCAGAGTATTATGTAGTCACTAAACTGTCATTCATTATATTAAATCTGTTGAACTTTAAAAACTCTGTGACATATATATATATTGCGTTCTTCATAGAATGTCAGTGACAAGTTATTTGCTGTTCCCTGGGCTTACACCTAACCACCAGAATTTTAAACTAATTAGCTTGATCTCATTTTTTCAAGTCGTAAGTGAAGAGTTCTAAACAAGGATAAAACATACCCAGTAAACATAGTCTAATTATGAATTTTTATCAAGATAATATATCAATATATTATGAAAGGTTCCTCTGTCAACCTTACTCACAATGTATAAATAATCTTCACAATGTTATCAAATATATATCTCCATTACTTACTGTTTCATAAATCAGTACTGGATATTTACATTGATCATATTTATACAATTCAATTCTTCCATTTGTAAAAGCTACAATCAATATCTCATCAACATGTTCACCATCAACAAAATCAATATTGTTGCTATTATCATCATTATAATTCAACATATCATAATGTTCAAGGGATAGAATTTCATTGGTACCAAATTTTGACGACACTTCCCATAGTTTCGTCGCATCTTCACTATAAAAGAACAATAATAGTCATAATAATAATAGTATAAATAGCAACAAATTGGGCATAAAGTATAGAATAAAAGCTGCTTTCAGAAAATTTCATGTCAATAAAATTAAATAATCGGAGTAATTTATGTCTTCATATTGTCTGTCATTCTTTAACGAAAATGTGTTTGATTAGTATCTATGGGATCCATCATCGATTGGATGTACTTTGTATCCCGTTCATTGGCAAACTCAGTATCCATTTTTCACTGAATTTTAAGTTATACACAAAGCTAGTAAGTCAAGACCATACTCAGCTCATTTAATAATTATTGTCAGTATAGGCTGTTTAAATGAAACGGAAGAATTTGTAAAACATGAAAATATAAACAATTAGGAATAATTATATGCATTATAATTGTTAAACAAGCTAATAGCTATTTTGGCTTTGTTGTGTCTAATGCGACCAATGCGTAAAGATGACCTATGAGAATAACCAATACATAACACAAGGATCAGAGAACTGATAACTCTGTGCTTGACGATTGGTTCAATCAAGATCAGACATTTATCATATCAGTAAATGTAAAATATCGGTTATACATGAATGAATCAAAAAAATAGTTATCAGGGGAGACTTGAAACAGTAAACTGTCAACAAAATAAGAATCATAAATCATATGATAATAGTTTATGAGTTAATGGAAAACTTTTGATAAAATATGTATAAACCTGTTAATCTAGTTACTTAATCTATTTATACAATGAAGTTACATGCAAAAATAATCCATAAATAGATTCTCAAGTTACGCTTAATAAATTAATCTTCGTTCAGATAAATCTGTAGTTATTGCAATTTTTATAGCTCAGTAGACTAAGTAGCAAATACTAAATTCATGTTTCAGTATGAGTTTTAATACTGAGATGCAGGTACACATATGTGACTATTAACAATTATGTAAAGTAAGCCCGGATTACAGATTCCAACCCTAGTTATCACAAAAATAGGCTAACTTTGCCAAAAACATTTTTACATTACGGGGTTGCGAAGATTGTTGAGTTACACATTTTTGAAACCATGAATCGATCAATGTTAGACCACCATTAGAAACCTGGAAGCACTGGACAGGCGTTTAGTCCTAGTATGGGACTCCTCAGTAGTGCGCATCCACGACTCCTGCACCTCGCAGGATTCGAACCCAAGACCTTCGGTATTGTGCGCGAACGCCTAACCATCGGACCACTGAGCCGGTGTTAATGTCTAACTTGATCAGGTACAGTAAAACTAAAAGCAAATTATGAAGAATACCGATTTTGAATATTCATTCTGTAGATAAGCACCAATAGACATGCAACATTCATTAGATTAATTCAATTTGAAATGGTTTCAATCATTCCGTTGTTGATATTTTGACTGAAATTTGACCAGTTTTGGTTGGCATGTAGACATTCTATGCGAACTCTCTCGATATAGGCAGTATGACTCAAATTTATATAACATAGATAAAAAGAGCTAAGCAGTGGGATCCAAGACACGAGTTTCGTCCTATTTAGGGGTTCTCAATAGGGTCTGTCTGCATCTCAGAGTTGATGTTCACTCTGGCACTAGAACCCAGTACCGTTTGCACCAAATGCTATTGCCCACGTGCCAATCAAGGCTGATCGAATTTCAGTCAAAGTATCAACAATGGGATAATTCAAACTATTTCGAAATGAATTAAATCTCACACACATCGTAAAAATGAATGAATATATTGACTCAGTAGCTAAGTGAGTAGTGCGACAGTGTTTGAAGCAAACGATACTACGTTCGAGACCCAGAGTGAACATTAACTCGGATATGCACGCACCCTTATCTGACTAGTCCTAAATAAGACGAAATGCGCGTCTTGGATTCCAGTGCCAGCCACATTCCACCTGTTCTATATAAACTCAGTAGATTATATATACATATATATATATACATGTAGTGAACGAGAATACAGGTGGGGCAACCGAATTGTATTTAACGAAAATTACAGAGTTACTCAGTAAAATAGGAAAACCATATCGTAAATCGTTCATTTGCAAAATAACAGTTCATCATATCGAACTGGACTGTTCCTGTTGCAAAACATCAATCCATTGTCACTATTCATGCGTTTCACACAAAGTCCATTGTTTTCTAATGCTTCCTTTCTTGATCTCTCCTCATCTTCCGCTGCCAGACATTACGTTGACACTGACGTCATATACTACTTATAAGTAGCTCACACCACACTCGTCCCCCCTTTTAATAAGCTGTCGTCGTAGTCTTTCAAAACAGGGACCCCGGTAGGTTAATATCACCTTCCGTATTCCGCGACACGCTACGATATGTCGGATTACCACTTCGGTCATTGTTCTTGCGCGCTGGTCTGGAATGGATACGGCATCTATCCGACGTGTAGCGTTTACTAGTTCCCGCTGCCGGAACACGGCGACAGGCACACTCTCCATAAATTGCGACGCCGAAAACTGTGCCCCCGACTTCCATTCCATATTCGGCAGCGTACGGCGCAGCAACATCGTGAGCTCCAGCACCAGCGGGTCACCATCAGCCGACAGCCTCGCCAACCGGAACCTCCGTGGCGCCTCCTCCCTGTCCACCGGGCTGTCGAACTCCGTCATCAGCCGCCCGGTGACCGTCTCCCATGCCGTCTTCCCGGCAGGACCGTCCAGGCTGTCGTATACCGCCGTCGCCTCACCTCCCTGCAGCGTCCCCAGCACCGCCAACTCCCCCCCGGGCCCCCACCAGCTCCACCGTGGCCTCAAACAATCACTTCTGTTATAGATACAAGTTTAAGGCATACCAAAAAAGATATTCCATTAAGTTATTTGATGCACATATTTAACTGTATCTGCATAGATACTCATCATGAAAAAGTAATCATTACTAGAACGAGTTGATGAAGGCTGGAAAAAATGTTTGTTTTACGATGAAAGGTTTGCCCAGATTAACTGCTTTTAAGATAATTTAACCAAGCTAATCAACCAATGAAAGTTATCAGGCAATCAAAGATTGTTTTGTATTATTATATTTGATTTCTTAAATGTCCAAACTAACAGACTCCAAGAGTAGATCGAACAGGAGACAATCAAGTCTCAAGTAACAAACTGACATATTTCAACTATTTATACAAGAATATTTCCAGAAATATAAATACACTCACTATACGACCGTTTTCATCTTCAACTAGCAACATTCATTAAAAGAAAGTAGAAGGTCCGTAACTCCTCACTTTTATCTACACTTTCCTCCTTACATATTTCAATAAGCAATCTGTAACTGTAACAGTCCATTAGACTACACAGAGTTGATTATCTTCATCATATGGTTGATTCAAGACTCCTCAATTTCATACTAGAAAACCATGAAATTTATCTAAAATTAATGGTTAATGGTTATCATTCATAAAAAAATGCGGTCAATCAAACTGTGGTGTGAGCTACTTATAAGTAGTATATGACGTGAGTGTCAACGTAATGTCTGGCAGCAGAAGATGGGGGAAGATCAAGAAAGGAAGAGTTAGAACACAATGGAATTTGTATGAAACGCATGAATAGTAGTGACAATGGATTGATGTTTTGCAACAGGAACAGTCCAATTCGATAGGATGAACTGATATTTTGCAAATGAACAATTTACGATATGGTTTTCCGATTTTACTGAGTAACTCTATAATTTTGGTTAAATACAATTCGGTTGCCCCACCTGTGTTATCGTTCACTACAAAACAATTGATCAAGGACGCAAACCGTTGGATGCGAACTCAGTAGTTTAAAAGAGGAATGCTCATCCTGCCGCTAAGAATTCCCATATTAGAACGAAACAGCTATGCAACACTCCATGGTTTCCAAAGAGTATGTAACTACAATCAGTCCGTAATGTAAACTAGAACATTTATTAAAAATGCATATATTTATTCTTTTACACTATTTTGTGAATACTTGGATCAAAATTTTAAAAAAATGCAGATATGTTTACCTGGTCACTTGGAAAAGACCAAAATAACCTTCTGATGTTCCATACATTAAATAATTTGACGAGTAACTTTTATGCGCTCTATTCAAACAGACTGGAGAACTGGAAATTTCCAATTCAGATAGCAATACACCGTCCTAATAAATGAAACAATAGTCAGTAATACCAATATGTTTTTTTATGTAAGATAATGAAAAATTCAAAATCTCACTTACTTTTAAAATGCGTATTAATTTATCTTTACAAGCAAGAACAACCAGCGGCGCTGTACATACAGCATCATTTTTGATCACATATATACTTGTGATCAGATCCGGTAATAGAAGAAATTCAGTATCTTTAAAATTCGTCAATCGTTGATACATACATTGTACAGTGTAATAAATATTTGTTGATTGTATAAACCTAGATAACTTAGCAAAAGAAAAACAACCAAATTAATTTGTTTTTTTTAAATTAGTTAACATACATTGAATTCACATAACCTTGAATACTTGAATGATAGTCAAAAACTTGTTTTCCTTTTAGTGTAAATCCAGATATATTAAAATTATGACAAATAATAATGATACGTTGTTTTTCTGTATTTTGATATGTCCCGATACGCATACATGTGATTGGTGGTTCAACCGAAAATTTCACATGCTATTAAATATTATACAATGTTTTTTGATTGTTTTAAAATTTACCTTTAATCCTCCATTGCAATATTGAAATAAATGTACATTACCAATAGTATCTGCTACAATTAATTTACATTTATAATTTCTATCAGAATTCGGTTTAGATGAATGTAAAATGTGTGCAGAATTTCTTATGGTTGTATCTATTATCTAAATTATATATAACAAAATTATTTTTTATTTCAGATTTTTTCTTCCTTACAGATGTATAATGGGATTGATGCAAGTTGAATGGCATTGAATAATATTCACCGACACTGTATTGATTCGATTGATCAAATAGCTTTTTTGGGTGTAATCAGTTAATAAATTTATCCTAAAAATGTGTTTAAAGAAAGTTAGATTAGTTTGTTTTAAGAGCAAATACAGAACAATCTAGACAAACTTATTCGATGATTTATTTCAGTAGCTTGATATACTGAATTAATATAATAAAATTTAAGTAAAAAAAGAAAAGTTGGCACTACACGTTGGAATTATCTAATTTAAAATGACAATAAGATTGGTGAGAAGTTAATTCCACTAATTATATACGGTTGATGTTATCTAGTCAAAAGTAACTTACAAACGAAACATAACAGAGTTTGGAATAATCCTATTGTGATGCGAGCTACTTATAAGTAGTATATGACGTCAGTGTCAACGTAATGTCTGGCAGCATAATACGGGGGAAGATCAAGAAAGGAAGAGTTAGAACACAATGGAATTTGTATGAAACGTATGAATAGTAGTGACAATGGATTGATGTTTTGCAACAGGAACAGTCAAGTTCGATATGATGAACTGATATTTTGCAAATGAACGATTTACGATATGGTTTTCCAATTTTACTGAGTAACTCTGTAATTTTCGTTAAATACAATTCGGTTGCTCCACCTGTCTTCTTGTTCACTACACTATTATTAAATACTGATTTTATTGATGATGTGATACTTCCCAGACATCAAAAATCAAGACTCTGAAATATTAAACAATATAACTCATTTAACAAGTACATATTTACGTGTTCAGCAGTTCTAAGTCACTCTTTTGATGTCACTGGTAACAGCCCGGGTACGTTAACGAAAAAAGTTGAGGCAGAGTTTTTAAAATGGAAAACGATTAGCTGAAATTCGAGTACATTTATCACTAAAACACGACCTCAAATTGAACACTTAAACTATATAACACTGAAGAAACAAACACCAAGAGTTCGATTTCTATGATACTAGAAGATGACGAGAACTGGTTCATATGGTAAAAATCCATTTGTTCTTTTGAACTATTGCGATTGGATATGTCTGTCATTGTTTCAAAACTAAGTTTCGCACATCATCTCCAATCTTATTAGAAATATCTAGCAATTTTGTTTAATGTCAAATTTTAACTTTTCTAATTCAGTTAAAATATTCTTTTTGTAAGAAATTACTCAATATGATTTCTATGATACGAAGTCTCATAGTTTTTAAAGTTACCCTAACTCAAATTTTATGCACTCTCTCTCTCTATTTACACTGGAGGATTTTCAGAAAAATATGTGGAAGAAAAACCGTTCATATTTGAGAAATGGATCGAACTGCTTCTGCAGTGCATAATTTACTCATTGGTGCCCGTCTCGAACCAGATCGTCTGACTGTTTGAATAGTAGTTCCAAAGGACTTGTCAAGAGGTTCGTGTGGCCATAGTCCAGGTGTTCTAGTTGGAACTTATGATTGATTTATTTTCGCCCTTTGTTAGGGGGGCATAGATTGGATTAAAGAATGATTGCGTGGCTGCATGCTGATTGACTCTTTCGCATCCAATCAGCGCTAGTCGAGATAGGGTAACATTCTAGAATCCTCTCATGTAAAAACTATAAACATACTAACATCTTTTCCTTTGGACCTTATATCTTCCTTCTAGCCTTTTTATTGGAATAAAATCCATTTCCTGTTCAACCGTGTTCTAATTTGGGAGAACGTCTCAAGTGAATTGGTATCCGAGAATACTAAGCATTAGGAATAGCTGCATTGAAATAAAGCGAGAATTATAACACCTTTCAAGGACAACCTTCGGAGTTGAGCTTAGAAAGTGCTCATTTTTCACGACCTGCTTGACAAGAGAAAAAGAACTTATCAGCTTAAATTGGTGTGACCTAATAAGACGTAGAGTGAATATTCAAAAGCTTTAAATGACTTGGTGGCTATGGAAGACTCATCTGGGAAAGTTGGAAAACCTCATTCCAAACCAAAATTACATATGCGCTTCAAGATCCTGATGGAGCGAATAGAGTATGAACCTATTGCTGATGACTGACACCATGGCACTGCATCTCCTTACGTTGCTTCACTGTCTTGTGGATTAGAGCAATAGGTTAAAAGCACGGGATGTGGCACTCTAAGAAAACCGCATGCTTTGGTTTGGACGCACGGCTAGTTCCTCGGCCCACACAAATTCAGTAGTTTGTGTCGCATAAATATTTTGGTATCCTTCTGTATCGATATTTATGTGTTTAAATGAAATAATTGTAAGGAATAATTATGGATTTGCGACAAAAATTCCGACAACCTGAATTGTAGAAATAAGAGTTTTATTATAAACCTGTTCGGGTGTAGACAGTAACTACCAAAGACAGTGTATGAGGTTGTGCAACTCCGTTAATTGATCAAGTTAGACATTAACACCGTTAGATCCCGGCTCAGTGGTCCGATGGTTAGGCATTCGCGCACAATACCGAAGGTCTTGGGTTCGAATCCTGCGAGGTGCAGGAGTCGTGGTTGCGCACTGCTTCCAGGTTTATAATGGTGGTCTAACATTGATCGATTCATGGTTTCAAAAATGTATAAATTATTATCTAAGACCAGATACTTTGCTTTGACTAATTCAATGAAAATACATTATTAAAAGGGATCCATTTCAATATCTTGTCTGCTCTATTTTAATGTCAAAATAAAAGATATAAAGAAGACTAGATGACATTTTGTTAACCAATTCTGAGATTAAAAAAACCAATCGATGTCTTAAATCCCCTTTACATCATCCAAAACTTAAGTTTTTTGCGGGAAAAAAACGACTTGCATTGTTTAAAAAATAGTGTAAGTAATTGAATATAATTTATCAACTGACCCAAAACACTACTCAGAAATCAAGTAATAAGCTCATATTAAACATGTTTCTTCTGTCCAAAATTCTAATAATGGGAGTAAATTGATTAATAAGTCATAATTGTCATTAAGTTTGACGTGAATATCCAGTAGGCCATGTTACCAAACCACACTGAAACCATGAGATGAAACTAAAGATATATTTAGCTAAGGAGTTGAGATAATGGTAATAGGACAAATGTTAAGAAAGACTAAACGTTATAAATATGGTTCATGACCCAGAAAATAAAAAGTTGACTCATCAATGTCATTTTTAATTAATCTGACCCAACTCAACGACCCCAACCAATGAGCATTGTCATAACGAGAATCTCTATAACATTGTATTTGCCTTTCAACGTAGATCAAACCGATAATCACCGAATTAATGGACTCATGTAAATTACAAGTTTGGGCTTACTTAGAATTAGGTTCTCTTCTACACCAGAAAACACTGCATGCTGAAGTAAGCAGCGTCTGGGGTTATGTAAAGGATATGTAGATCACCTCAGTAGTTATAAATCTACTGTCTTATCAACCGACTTTTTATCTTTGCTGGTTACTCTGGATTCAATCTCACCATCGCCTGATCAGTTGTTTCACGTCCCTAGACAATATTTACAAAGCATTTATGTTGAACGACCTTCATTTCACGTATATCTTCTGTAAACCCCTTGAGCTTCCTTCCTACACAAGTTTAACCAGCTTTTAAAGAAATTTTTACTATCAATAACTATCTGTCTCATCCTACAGAAAATACAAATGTTCAGTTCTGTTAACCAGGCTATAGAATCATGATGATAATTGAGACTACAGCAAAGATTTGATAATGAGAATATCACAACAGTAAGTTGTTGACATATTTATGAGTATTTAGTCATGTTATATATCTCTCATTTTAAATATTAACAACACAAGAAGGAGAACCAAGTTTTAAGCTAGTGTTGAAAACGAAACAAAGATAATAGTTACATTTATATTTCTAAAATGACCTATATTGCAGACTAACTGAAGAACAATAATTGTTTCACTCATCCGTTCGCTAAACATCAAATCAGCAAATAATACCTCTTTTAGTAGTTTATAATTCATACGGGAATAATGAGAATAATAACGAAAAAGCCCTTCGACAAATACTCAACAATAATTTAATGCACCAAATGTATTGCTCACTTGTCAAAAAAAATAAAAAAAATGAAAGAATAACCAGCTCACGTTGTGAAGTCATACCAAAGTTTAGGTTTACTTATTCAATGTCAGTGATTTCAATTTGACTAGGCCACATCCAGTTTTTCTTATTGGTAAAATGATATCTTAAGAAAATATAGGTTTGACCTTTGGAAGTACTATAAAGGCATATTTTCTAAACATGAGTCATCACTTGAAAACAGAATGAAGAGGTATCTCTACAGAGGCCAGTGATTTTGAATTATTAGTGTTTTCGGTTATAAGATCATGAAAACAGTTTGCTCAAGTCGTCAGAGAGAGACATTTAGATAGATAAGTCTTCAGAAAACACAATTTGATTTGTATAGTTAGCGTCGCTTTTAAAATGAAATATTCCGAAAGTACATAATACTAAGTTTTCAAAGGATCTTACACAATAGGTTTAAAGATATTATATGATCAATAAAAGTGTCACGCAACAATAGAGAAACAGCCTGATAAAAAAAAATCATCAAAAGGTGGATCTAAATGCAGTTAACGTGAGGGTAAGCACAGCTTATTTTAGTAGTCTGAACTAATATTTATATTGTAAAAACAAGAATTTTTTGGGGATCGTATTGATTTGCAATGAAAACAGGATGAACGTAAGATACGTAGCATAAAAGCAGACGTCATAATTTGAGAAGACTACTTTGATTTAAAAAGTTTGAAATAATTAAGCGACGCTTTACATGAAGTGAATATAATTAAGTTGCCACGGCAGAATAAAAGGCAATATGATGAAAACAGAAACACATTCGCATTGCGTTTCCTGTAAATTATCTCACTTTCGTTTCAGCCCAATGTTTGACCATATGCCTTCTATGATTAAGTTCTACATGGCATCCCGTGGCTGTTCATTGGATATCTGCTCATATTTAAGTTGTCCCCAATTTACCGAATTCGAGAAAACGTGACTCAAAGCTCCAAGAATTTACCAGGTTGGTATTTTCTGGGTAAACCTAGAAATTCCCCAGACTACAGAGAAAACTATGAATTTTAAGATGACTCCACGATAATGCCAAAATTTTCGAGATGTTGGGAAATTAGGTCTACAGTACATGTATGACCAGTTCAGTATTCTTCTCTGATTAACACACAAACTATATTAATGATACTGCCCATATAAACTGTAGATGTATATTTGATACTACTTACTCTAGCTTTGATGAGCTTTCAAATCGATTAAAGAAAAGCGATTCGTCCTTTTTTTACAAGATAGAACATAAAGTGCACAAGCTCAGATGGCAATCCAAAGAAAATGTAAGTTAAATATGACTTAAATTTAAAATTAGTAATGTTTTGGAAAGCTTTTTTTACAGTTGGCTTGGCATTATCATTCACATTTTTTCAGCTAAATTCACAAAATATCTTCGGCATAAAGGTAAGTTGGTAAAAGAAAACGATTTCACATAACATATTGTACCTAATTTTCATTTTACATGTTATTATAGGCCTCGGTAACACGAATTCCCGGTTTCAGTGACCATTATTACATTGAGCATTTGTTTTACAACCATTATTATGGAAATGGTACTGATAATGCTTTAACGTTTATAAACGTTTCTGCAGATAACACTTTTAGTGGTAGTTCAGCTGGAGAGCCAGCGGGAAAATTATTCCTAGGAAGTCCGCGTGTGTTTTTAATTGCATTATACAGTGGCGTTTACAGCCTATCAGTCTTTAAATCATTGTTATGGTTAGATTTGGCTTTCCAAATCAAGCGTTGACAAGACGAGATTACTTTGAAATAAGAAACTGCCCACATTATCTTTCAAGATTCTTTAATTGCCTTCTGAAAGAACGCTTTTGCAAGTAAGGTTCGTCACTAAGCCTACAAAGGTGTACGAAAACTGATACACTGCAGAGAATTATAACATAGTAGTCTTAGAATGGCGTTAAATTTGCGAAGTCAACTGAAAATAAAAGTGGATGAGAATAAAAACAGCAAACATTACAGGGAGTTCTTAGTGAAGTCCATATGATCTCGATAAAACGTAGAGAAAATTTTAGATTTTGCACAAAATGGGAAGAATTTATGGGGATTTTTGGTGCAATGGAGAATTCTTTATACAGTAGCACTCTAAGAGCTTTTACCAAGCAAGCGACGAAACTTTACATAGTTTGTAATGTGATTAATGCTAGTTCTCAATGAAAAAAATTACTTCGATACCAATTTAAAATAGTTCAGTTTCACAAACAATGTATCCAATATCCAATATATTTTTCACCACTTAGTATAAACAAATTGATTTCTTTGCGCTCGATTCTTGTTCGTTCGGTTCGGAGAATAATAAGCGGATTTCAGAATTGAGTAAATAAACGGATAGATGAGGTAAATAATTAACAGTGAAGATTGTGCAAGGAGACATAAGTATAAACGGGGAAAAAAACGGGATTATTAAGCCAGATGGATGGAGTTAGAAATCGTAAGAAATGGCAATGGTAAAAATTGTTAGGTCTCAAGACATGCATCAAGCAAAGATGGTCTAAGATAGAGTCGATAATCCGTATGTGTGTGCACATTTTACAAATCTCCTTTTGAAACTATCCACTCAAGAGGCAGTTATAACCTCGGCTGGCAGAGCATTCCAAGTTGCAACGACTCTTAATGAGAAAAAGTGTGCACAAACATGAGTATTCGCTCTTTCATGAGCAATTTTTCGAGGATTACCTCGAAATGAGTGGTGGAGGTGATGTATCGGTAAGGTGCTTGCGTCGGGATGGTTAGGTGAGCTCAGCATGTTATACGCCATAACCTCTGATTCTCCTGTAACTCAGTAGGAATGATCCGAAATGCTGGAGCCTATCTTCATAAGCTTTATCTTTCAACCCTACTGCCCATTTTGATGCTCGTCTCTGGACTCGATTCTAGAGATTCATGCCTCTTTTAAAGCGATGGGGTTTGACGGCGTTGTGAACCTCAAACTGTGGGTGTGCATATGTCTTGAACAGCGTTAGGAATAATTCTGGGGTGATAGCACCAAGTTGTTTCCGCATACAAAGGAGAGTTGTATGTGCCTTGGCTGAGTCCCCAACATAGTTCGAAATGGTGTGGAGGCTTTTTGTGGTTATTAAACCCAGATCCCGCTCTGAAGAGAGACATTGGGGAGCGGGCTTCCATTGAGGGTACAAATCGTTTGCGTCATGTGAGGCAGAATATGCATGACGTGACATTTCAGCTGGTTTAGTTTTAAAACGTTTTTCACTGACGATTCCTCAATGAATGTAAGGTACCTTTGAAGCTCAGTTAAATACTCTTCGCTCCCAGCGAGCTAACTATGTCTGGCCGGTCGTTAATTTTTATCAGGAATGGAATTTGACCCAAGATGGTCCTGTGAAACTCCCGATGTTGAGACTCGCCAACTCGCATGCATTCTAATTTACCTTGGTACGAAACTTTCGATTCTCAAGGTAGTTTCTGAGCAGAGATACAAATGGGTCAGTTAATCCCATTTCCGCCACCTTTGAGACTAGCTAACCGTGGGGTACTGTGTCAAATGCTGTTGCAACATCTAGAAATCCTACGTGTACCGGTATTTTTCGTTCCAAAATGGATGTCCAACTGTCCCATGCAATGAGCAAATTAGATGCACACGGCCTGCTTTCCGAAACCCGTGATGAACTTCATGGAGTATTTTATTCTTATCCATGAACTCCCTCATTTGTTCGTCCACCAACCCCTCCATTATCTTTGATAGTATTGGTGATAATGCGACTGGTCTCTAACAGGCTGTATACTTCCTATTTCCTCCTTTGAATTTTGTAGAGAGAATGGCTTGTTTCCATTTAACTGGGAGTTTGTGTGACTTCAGTGTGTGCCTGGACAGGTCACATATCGGTTAACAGAGGGATTCTGCATACTGTTTCAAGACTACGGGGCAAATATTGTCACAACCTGGTGACTTTCTCGGGCGTATGGATTTTAGTTTTCTCAGAAGTGTTTCGGATATTCGCTAAGATGTTTTCAGACACTGGATTTTCTTGGTACTCTGAACATGTGGATGCCTGCTTTAATTGATCCGTAAAGTACGTGCTGACGATCTCAGGCACCTACCTCTAGGTTGATGAGACCTCTGTTCGAAATTTTGAGAGCGACAAACCCTGATTCGTAGGTTTTCTTAGAGTGACGAACCTAAGCAGATCCTTAGGGTTTGCCTGTATTTGGACAGCTAGCTCCACCTGAGAGCGTCTCCTATCACTTCGAACTTTGTTATTGCATCTGTTTCTCAGTACCAAGTAAGAACTACGATCAGAATCCTTCAAGAACTCCTTCCACTTGTGCCAGGCTCCCCTCTTCGCCTGTAGCAAGCGTTCAGTGCCGCGCCCAACCCATGTTCTTCTATTCCAGGGTGTGTGGTGTGACCGAGGTACATTGTCTACGACAGCATTTTGGATGATGTCTTTCACTGTTCGCCAGTGATCATCTACTGTCAGCCTCCACCACTCCTGTGGCCATAAGCGTGTAATGTGCCCTAGTATAGCAAAGATAGGGTTCGTTTTAGTCCTGCTTCAGTGTTTCGTTTGTGACCATGTTAAACAAGACTGTGCTACTGTCACTACTTCTTATTGGTGTGTGGACTTGAACATCCTCGACCAGGAGCTGATCATTTGTTAACGAATAATCAAGGTTTGATGATTTTCTATCCTTAGTCCATCTAGTGGCACTGCATACATGCTCAGTAAGCCCAGAGCTTTTAGTGTCTGAGCCAAGTCGTCTTTGTAACCAACCAGTGGGAGTTGTACCCTGATTGCTGAGGTTTAGAGATGAGGTATTGAAATCTCCAGCTGAGAGTATTTGATCAAACTCAAGGAGTGGCAGTTGCAGTATTGCGTCTCTAAGTTTATCTTTCTGTGCGCTCAGTAGATCTCTCCAATCAAGTATTTCGTGTCATTTGTGTGGAAACAATACCAAAATAATTCCGTTACCTTGGTTAGTTGGGTGTCGTATAGTCTCTCGACTTTTAAGTGGCTGTTTTTATATATAGCCACTCTGCCTGCTGTTTCGTGTATTCTATCACTTCGTATGAATGTCAAGCCTTGGAAGCCCACTTCATCGTCTGGTATGTCAAGGGATAGCCATGTTTCATTTATAATTATGATCTTTAGAACCTTCTGAGAGTACATATTCTTGATTTCTAACAGCTTACCCCTTAGTCCTTCTACGTTAATATAGAGCTACTTAGTCGTTTGTTTCAGTAGCTGACGCATCTCTGCAGCAATAGCCAATGTCAGATTTTCAAACAAGTTGGTTAAACCGAGCTGACCAATTCTGTAGGAACTGGCCTCTGCATGTTTTTCATCTGGGCAGTGGGTTCAATCATCGAGGCTATTATCTTCGTATCTTGTGCCAGGGGTTGTTGATTGAGGCCAATTGACAATTTTGTGCGTTTATTGTGGCCTCCTCGCTTTTGTCTTACAGATTTATGTCGGCTTTTGCAACGCCTAATGTGGCTAGATAGGTCATTCTTCGAACTGTACCAAGCTTAAAGCTCCTCATTCAGGTCTTCCCCATTTCTGAATTCTACAGCCATCAGACGTGGTAACTTAATGGACGTCAGGTGTGGCGGGCGAGGCATGCTAGAAATGGAAATAGCTATTGTGACGTGAAGGCCCAGGTTACATGATAGCCACCACCACTGTTGCAAATCATGCAGGTTAGCTTCATCCATTCTACCACCATCCAGTTCGGGCAAGCTGTGAACTAGCATACTAGTCTGCTCTTGGGTGCCTGGTGTTATCCTGGCTGCCGCTCGTGCTAACCATGGTTTATCATGCCTGATACGTATCGAAGAAGATAAATTGACCGATGATCACTGGAATGACAGGAGGACACATCCCGGCAGGTTGTGCTGAGTCTAAAGTTACCCGCATTGGAGGGGGTTTCCCTTTCGAGACCTCCTGGTCCTTGAAAAGTAGGCATACTTTTGGTGGGGTATTGCACCTTCCGAGGATTGCACATTATTTATCCCACTTTTCTGTGTCAAAAGCGGACCTACCTTCTAGTAAGCTACCTTCCGACACAGGGACATTAAAATGAGTAATGAGTGCGTGTGAATCAATGTATATGTTGCCGAAGCAGCTAGGAAGAGAGCAGCTGATCGAGACAGCTAGGCTACTGCAAATTGATTTTGACTCCGAATGATTCCGTTGGTCAGAATTTGTACTTGGATGGTGAACAACTGAATGGGAACAACTTTTATATCATTGGGAGTGATTATATTTACTTACTCCAATATTCAATAACTTTTGAACTAGCTAGTATAAACCAGTTTATAATAATAGTAATAATAATGATTTCGGTGAACAGGATAATAGCAATGTAAGTTATATGAAGGGATGAAACACCATTTCGATCGAAGTAATTGATATTAATGAGGAACGATAAAGAATTTATAGTGCTCAGAGTGATCAGATAAAATAGGGTTGCAATGTAAATCAAGCGGTTCATAAAAACAGACGTGAAGCATCGTGGAGCACGAAGCTTCCCTCAACTATTCACAATCAGCGATTCGTAGTTGTTTGTTCACCCAACTTGCTTTTGATTAAATTCGGGAGAATATTTGTGATTAGGTAATTTAGTCATCAACACAGAGTTCGGTCGATTACCACTCACTATGTGAATACGATCATGTTACCTTATTTTGAATTTAGGTCTGAAATTTTTAAGCTTTCAGAAAATCATAATAACCTGGTGTACTTAGATAAGATTGATGAAATAAACTGGACTCTAATAGGAAAAGCATAACATTTATTCTATAAAACTAGAAGATTTGTAATGTAAATCCTAACAGCAGATCATTGATTTGGCTAAACTGCTGATTAAAACCGGTCCATAGTTGAATGAGTTAAGCTGATATTTGTTGCGTCCGTTAAAATGAATACACCACTCATTATAAACTGTCATTTCCAGAGTGTACTGTTGTCCAAATTCAAACATATGCTTTTACGAAGAGAACGCCATTGGTGAAATGGAAACATTTTATATTGTACACAATTATAACAATGACTGTTTCATTGTACTCCTTTTTTGTAACTGTACTAAAAACCATTACTTACGCGCAACTTTCTGTTTGTGTTGCTGCCGTGCTCGATGTAGCTGCTCTTCATTCCGTCCACTTTCTTGGTGCAATTTCTGTGTCCTTTCGACATCACGAAATCACCAACAAATATATTCTTTACCCTGGATTTATTTGCCTTCACGGTAACGGGCTAGTAATTGGTATTTAGTGATTATCATGGTCAATCTCGACCACTAAAATCATTTGAATGCGCTTTCAGACCAAATTCTGGAACTTTAGTTGCTATAATGGCTCAGGGTTGTAAAGTTTACATTAACACATTATTGGCAATTAATTGTGGCATTAGAAATTACTATAGAAAGGGTTTTCAGAATAATTTTCTAGCAGGTCTGCATATAGATATCGTCCACCTACTAACCAGTAATATTAGATATCTTAGTGATGAGCCAGTATAAGTCGGGCTATTTCTTCTATCTTGTCTGCCGATATAAGGACATGTTTCCAGATCTTGAGTAGCTGGCAACGGAGGTAGCTATAGCCACACTAGTCCTGGAGAATGAGTTTGTCCCAGGGAACAGAGAAGATTGACAGCATAATAGAGGTATCTGAACAGCTGATAATGCCTCAAACAATAACTGGTTCATGAGCATACTTGAATCCCAACACGGCTGATGTTTTAGCGTACTTGAAACATCGTTTAATGTCAGTGGGAGAAAATGCAGAAAATTTATTGAGTCTTATTGCGAAAACTTGCAGAAAAAGTATTTCCAAAATGTCTGACTGGACGTCACTTAGAATCAAAAGTTAAAGATAGGACGATTCATAACTGTTGTTAGTTATTTTATGACTAATTGTAGCTATGTCATAACTAACCAATCAGATTGGTTAAGCGCTCACCACGTCATCTAGTCTGACCGATGTATAAACTTTCTTTGTTGTGAATGGTCCATCGATTGAAGGATGTTATCATTTTATTTATATTGCTGTGACTCATGTTTTTTATTCATTTTCTAAAGACACGCTATACTGTCCGGTACGTTTGCTCATCCTGCTTGCTAATTGTAATTTCCTCATTTATTGTACTAATTTAATCGTTTCTTTTTGTTTAGAAACAGATAAAGTTTAATACCGAATTGTCTTCTGTTAACTATAGTTTCACTCTGGACTCTGTCATCGGCGGTATTTGCGTTTACGTCTTAGAATTACATCTGTAGGACAAATTAAATCCTACATAGTTTCGGACAGTAATTCATCAAAGGTTCATATATTGAATATCTTCAAATGTCTACGGAGGATCAGAAGAGTGATCAGATTCCTGAATTGTCTCCACACTATTCAGAAACTCATAGTGAAGATTAGTTTGGAAGAAATAGCCTCCGAACGGATCCTTTGTTGGAATTAGAATTAGCTAAAGTACGTTTAGCTCATCTAGAAAAGGAAATTGAGTTAGAACGACTACGACAAAGAGGAAAAGAATATTGTAACCAAATTCAGGATGAAAAGTTTATGTCGTTCGAATCTACATCCGTTTCGCGTACAGCTGATAGTGCAGGAAAGGACTGGATAGGAATGATATCCAAAGCTTTAGACCTACCCAAGCGAGAAATCATAAGGTTCGATGGTAATCCTATGAACTACTGGAGTTTCATACGAAATTTCGAGGATTGTTTTGATGAAAGCGTCGGACCTCGATCTAAGTTAAACTACTTGATTCAATATTGTGATGGTTGTAGAATCTATTTCGCCGGCGGCTGTCCTAATCGCGTCCAATAGAAACACTCCGGTACGTTACTCCTAGATCCAGGTCCCAGCCAAATCAGAAGGTCAAAAATTCTAGGAGAAAACGTCTCTATATTGTTATAAAATGGAAATACAGAGGCTTACGGTATTTTTGTTTCTTCCAGGACTAAATTACTCCGTAGAGTATCTATTACAATAGCTAGTAAGTGACACTAAGTCCAGCAGCCACCGCGTCTATCCAAAAATGTGGCGGTAGCCATATTATATCAAATTTAAACAATATATGTACAGTTCAAAAGCAAACACAAAAACTTCAATATAAGTACAAAATATGGAAAGAATAACAACATACAATGGTAAAATCTCAAATTGGAATCAAATAAAATACCAAAAATGTCAAGAGAAAAAGTCCATCAGGTCATAGCAAAAATATGTAAACATGGAGGGATTTTCCCAAAAACAAAACATTCAAAAAGAATTCTACACCGGCCCGCAAAATCCCTCCATGCAAAAACAGCAAGCGTTAATGACACCTTATTTAGGGTTCCCATGTTATCCCCTAATCCACACCGGAATAACGTGTAGGACTTACAGCAGTACGCCTACCCGCCATCCAACATGGATATGACCTATCGCGCTAACTAGATACCTATACTTCCCATCAGGCCCTTGATTCCCCTATCTATCGTGGAATGACCTAACGGTAGTATAAACCTTACCCAATTAACCCATACGAACATGAACAACGCGTCGCAAAACTGGTCATATCCTATCCAAGGACTACATTCTCTATCATGGGGACGAGTCGCCAATCCACCACCACTTGCTCCGATCAGCAGATACCATGAAGTCCGTGATGCTAACTTATCAACAGAAGTTTTTGACCCATAAATAATATGCAAGGGTGGGATCTCCAATTTTGACATTTCATCGTCTCCAGAAGACCTTAAGTAGCATGACGTAGGATCAATATTTATCCTTCCATCTCCTGATGCAGAGGAGGTTTGAACAGTGTTCATCATCGTCGGTAACTCATTTGTCACATCAGTGACATCCAGTTTATTATCAACGTCTAAATGATTCCGTTCTGCATTAGCATCCGTTTCCGCGGCACAAGACATATGCTCAACAATAGCATCGTCATCACACAGCACTGTAGACTGGCTGTTACCATCAATCACTTTCTTCTCATCATCACTCGACTGACAGTCAACCGTAATAGGAACAGTTACAGTTGCACAACCTTGTGCATCTTCAATCAACTTAACCTTCGTGACGAGGTCCGATGGCGTCGAAACACTAGGAGGCTCATTCGATGAAGTTGACAAACTAGTCCCTATAAGTGAACTGCTGACACTTTCTATCTCCTCCTTATCACTGTCACTACCAAGGTTCTGATGGCTACTATTTCCATGGCTAGTCGTAGCATCCGAAAGAGCATGAGGTTCAGGCTTCTTAGTAATAGTAGCATCATGTCTCCTAGGCTTCTTAGCCGTTACTGTACCACCATCACTTATCCTAGAATCTACTCTAGGTCCAGTTATATAATTTACCCTAACTGAAGGGTTCCGAAAATAAGCTTTATTCCGTTCAGTCAATCCTGCCGGGGCTTTATTCATATTTGCTGAACTCATCAACCTCTGTTTACTCGAATCCAAATAACCATTCCAGGCTTTTCGAGCAGCTAAGAGGCTTTTATCATCACACACTTCGAATCCATCTTGATGCCTACACTTTTCACCTTTTTCCTTCTTTTCTACGCTTAGAAAAGCCATCTTATCTGTTACACCATCCGGCTTCTTACTAGGACACGCATCAAGAGGCTTTACATCGTTACGGTCACGTACTCGTCCTTCATCAGCGTATGCTTTCGTGATATAATTGACAAATCTCTTATCTTCCGAGCGTGCTTTAGGTAGAAACGAAGAATCCGAATGTCTCACACGCAGACCACTAGTAGCTTCCGTATTATTTCCTGTTTTAGCCTGATAAGCTAATCTTCCAAACCTACTACTAGCTATCTTAGCACGAGACATAATAAATTCCGTCAATTCGTTAAAATTGGGCTCTCTCTCCTCTTCGTCCCACTTGAATACTAGCTCTGCCCACTGGGCTTGCATTCGACGAGGTAAGAGCCTTACTATTCGTTCTAAAGTATCCATAGAGTTAAGTTCAGCTGTACAATTTAACTGTTCTAAAGTTAAAGAAGCATTCTGCATTTTAATGGCCAAGTTCGTCAATGATTCAGGATCATTAAATTCTACATTCCCAGTTCTAAATAAGTCCTCTAAGGTTTCTCGCGCTATTACATGCGATTGTCCAAAGAGCTGTTTTAGAATGGCCTTAGCTCTCTTATATCCTGATTGTGGATCCATAATAATACAGCCTCCAAGGTATAATTCACGCAAGAAGAGCAAATACCAGACTGTAGAATCTATTTCGCCGGCGGCTGTCCTAATCGCGTCCAATAGAAACACTCCGGTACGTTACTCCTAGATCCAGGTCCCAGCCAAATCAGAAGGTCAAAAATTCTAGGAGAAAACGTCTCTATATTAATATAAAATGGAAATACAGAGGCTTACGGTATTTTTGTTTCTTCCAGGACTAAATTACTCCGTAGAGTATCTATTACAATAGCTAGTAAGTGACACTAAGTCCAGCAGCCACCGCGTCTATCCAAAAATGTGGCGGTAGCCATATTATATCAAATTTAAACAATATATGTACAGTTCAAAGGCAAACACAAAAACTTCGATATAAGTACAAAATATGGAAAGAATAACAACATACAATGGTAAAATCTCAAATTGGAATCAAATAAAATACCAAAAATGTCAAGAGAAAAAGTCCATCATGTCATAGCAAAAATATGTAAACATGGAGGGATTTTCCAAAACACAAAACATTCAAAAAGAATTCTACAAGCCCA
>OX103973.1:4205975-4268970 GCA_944470395.2 Schistosoma turkestanicum | reverse complement strand
CTGCTCTTCATTCCGTCCACTTTCTTGGTGCAATTTCTGTGTCCTTTCGACATCACGAAATCACCAACAAATATATTCTTTACCCTGGATTTATTTGCCTTCACGGTAACGGGCTAGTAATTGGTATTTAGTGATTATCATGGTCAATCTCGACCACTAAAATCATTTGAATGCGCTTTCAGACCAAATTCTGGAACTTTAGTTGCTATAATGGCTCAGGGTTGTAAAGTTTACATTAACACATTATTGGCAATTAATTGTGGCATTAGAAATTACTATAGAAAGGGTGTTCAGAATAATTTTTTATCAGGTCTGCATATAGATATCGTCCACCTACTCACCAGTAATATTAGATATCTTAGTGATGAGCCAGTATAAGTCGGGCTATTTCTTCTATCTTGTCTGCCGATATAAGGACATGTTTCCAGATCTTGAGTAGCTGGCAACGGAGGTAGCTATAGCCACACTAGTCCTGGAGAATGAGTTTGTTCCAGGGAAGAGAGAAGATTGACAGCATAATAGAGGTATCTTAACAGCTGATAATGCCTCAAACAATAACTGGTTCATGAGCATACTTGAATCCGAACACGGCTCATGTTTCAGCGTACTTGAAACATCGTTTAATGTCAGTGGGAGAAAATGCAAAAAATTTATTGAGTCTTATTGCGAAAGCTTGCAGAAAAAGTATTTCCAAAATGTCTGACTGGACGTCACTTAGAATCAAAAGTTAAAGATAGGACGATTCATAACTGTTAACTCATGAGTTGATAGTGAAAGTAAATAACTGATGTCATGTATGCTACCACAAAAAAAGCTGTTCTAGTTCACTTTAGTAAGCCATAGATTGTGAACACTTTGAATTCGCGTACAATAGATTCTGAAACTCCACGAGATATATATTTTATATGGTTCGACATTTCTTTTCATAGTTTAACAATCAAACAGGAAGTTCTAAATTTCCCACAGATGAAAAGTGTTTCGTCAGACTTCGAGGTCCTAAAGTCTAGAAACGAATTTGTATTGGTACAGAAGACATCTATAAGTAAATTTTAAAACGAAGTATATTTTATCCAACTGAATTAAAATTTTAGATTCAGGGAACAGAAAGGAGATCATAGTTAAGCTTCAAGTAGGACGAACTTCATGCTCCTGTCACATTCTCTGTTAGTCAGGTAATAAGGAACAGCATCTTTAGTAAAAACATACTGCTATTTTTAGATTAATGAGGTACCCAAGACAAATGTCTGATAAACGAAACAAAACGATATTAGGGGCAAAAGTTGGAATGTATGGACTGTAATGCAGTAAAAAGTATCGGGTATCCAGTAATAATATAGACTAAAAAGATAGAATGGGACCACTTGATACCTAATGTTGGTCAAACGTAGGAGAATGATCCTCTTGTAAAAACCATATAGGTTTGTTACCAGACTAATCACCACTTCGGACTTACTATCGTAAAAAGCAGTGTCTCACCTCACACTTAAATCATTCAGTGGAAAGTTGAGTGGGTGTAAAAGTCTCATGCAAAATAATATCAAACACCTTTGGCTTTCTGGTCCTATACAGGAAATCAGATAAAATCAGAAGATTTAACCGTCATTGAAGTTGTTTATTTGCTTCGACCTTGCGAGTATCAACTTTGTAAATTTGGTTCAAAACCGATTGGTGTGTGAGTGTGGGTTCGTTTTTGTGGATGATTCTCTTTTCGTTCGATGATAATAAGTGGTAAAAGTGTAAGTCATTAAATATTCGATTGAACATTATCGTATTTTTCGACTCAATCATTTGCATTTGTATGGCGTCGCACTTGCAAAGGGAATTTTGACAATCGCATCCAAAACTGCCATATGTGAGCGCTCCAAGTAACAACAAAAGCATTTTTACGAAAGCCTTACTTCCAAAAGGCAGAAACATAGCTTTATTTTATAAATTAAGTGGTAATTAAGAACTGAAATGAGTTTCGGTCATACTGTAGAACCGATCCATTTAACCCGAACGAATGCTGTACTTTATCCATTTAACAAGAGCTTCTGACAAAATTGGTTTAGCAAAATTATTTATCTTATATACTTAAAACAGCGAGGTTTGAACTGTCAAACGTTCTTACGTAATTTACCAGATGGTCTCATGTACCGAACCAAAAACCAAACTGCGCCTGAAGATACTTGCTGGATGCTCAGATCAAATTTAGGCAAGCGGGCTTCAAACCTGCAAATTACTGTTTAAAATTCAAACTCCTGACCACTGAGTCATTGCTTTAGGAGTAAATTATGACACTATTTAGGGTAGTATTTTGGAAAATTACATGATAGTTTGTGAGCACTTTACTGATACACAACACACAGTAATGTGAATATGTTACTAACCACCAAAAGAGAAAAACTCAATTTGTCGTTTAACATACCATTCTTTTACCTGGCACAGTTAAGATGCTAATGTATATTCTGAAGCTGCATCCATGAATTCATAGGTTTGGGAGGTCATTTACTTCCAACGAAGCAAACACTTTCGGAAACAAAGAGACTGGTGATCCCATCTCTATCTCTGTCAACCCAAAATATCTGTGCGTATTGATTTACCAATATGTTTATAGCATTATATGATGAGTCTTGTTTCTGCGCTTCGTTCGTTGTTCTTGTGGAAATAAATTAGAGAATGATCCGAATGTTAGATGAGCCAACTAAGCACATCAGAATATAACTGCACTTCTTAGTCTTATTGATGTATTACGTTTTTGGAGCTTAAACACCACTAGAATTTTTCTGCCTTAAGTCATTGGGATGATTGAGTAGACGTTATCAATCTAATTAAGACCATCCAAGCAAATCTTTCGTTTTGCAGCATTAAGTTCTGTCACGCAAGCTGCAGTTCTCTGGTTTGGTCGCTCAATTCTCAAAAGTTTCGTCACTCGTATACTAAAGTTTAAACAGCTAAGTGGTTATCTCAAAACATCTTTGTGGTTTACTGTTTATCCATTTACCTTAATGTAATGATTTATTCAATGTTTCTACAATATCTTAAACAGTTTTACCCATCCAAAAGATCACATTTCGTAGGTAACCTGAGTTAAAGTCATTGCTGTTGTAAAGCCAAAATGTATTAAAGCTCACTTTACTATCTACACAGGTTGGGTTTCCTCATACTAACGCTTCATACACTTACATAACCTGATTAATTAAAATGTCTACAACGCTAAAAGTTTCCACGAGGAGCATATCTCAGTGTTATAATTTCATAGTCGATAGCTACAAAATATTTCGTTATGATAACCCACATCTAAAACTGTTTTTTTTAAAACTTTTTAGGGTCCTTGTCGTCCATGGAATCATCTGAGAAGCAAACTCCCAGGTCTAACAATGCATTTAAAAACAAGCCTGGGCGAGGTCGAACCACTTCACATGTCAACAGGTCTAGTGGTAGAACAAGTCGTTCAAAAGCTAGTAGACGTTCATCTGTAAACTCAAAGAAAAAGTATAATGCTAGGTGTAGTAGAGGAAAAGCTTATGCTAAGGTGATTACTATGTTTAAATATTCAGTGATGTATACACCACAGTCGTCTAATAACTACAATCAACTAAGCCAGTATGTTTTTGTGTTTGCTGGAACATTTAATGGAACTCAGTGAGTAAACATTTTCCCACCTCAGAATGAAATTACGTTTGTATACTTAGAAGTCACATTTTACATAGTCGCCAAAATCGTTTGTTTCATCTGCTCAGATTGCTGTTACCTAGAGCGATTGCCCTGATAAACACTCGATTCATAACGGTTCCCCCACCAACTAGAGCAGAATTGGTATCATATGCAGTATATGGTGGCCCAGAATCCCTTACTTCTCGGTCAGATGGTTGGCTACAGGTTCAGCTCCCTTACTTCGATTGGAGCAGTCATATATTATTGCTAACCCTTACAAAAATGATGTGATTCACTCAACTACTTGTACTTGGTAAATAAATTAAAACCATTATTGCTACTGGCCGGTTCCAAAGTGTAAATACTCACTTTTTCAACATAAAATGCTTCTATTTTATTTTTGTCTGAGGATAATTTCGATTATTAGTGTAATAAATCTTAATAGGATTTTATTTGATCGAATATTTCACTGGTGAATCAAATATTACTACTTTGTAACTCCGACCAGTAGTCCAGCTTCGTGACTCATAAAAATTATTGAAGGCAGGAAATTGGATCGTCTCGTTATTTTTCAGCATCAGAATCAATTTACGCCTAACCCCTTCTGTGTGTAATGTTGAGTTCTGAAATTTTCCAACTATGAATTTCGCGATTTATTAATTCTTAAAGGTTATACGTCCTCGTCATTGCTCAATAGATGAAGTATTAAAACTTCATCAGTTGAGGTGGTTGGGACATGTGTTACGTATGCCCAACCAACAACTGCCTCGACGAGCTATGTTTTGTGGTTTAGAAGTAAGTTGGAAGAAAGCTAGGCGCGGCCAAACCAAAACATGTCACAAGTCTATGAAGTCACTGACAACTGGATCGAGTCATGTTGGTAGGTGTCGACTGCCTGTTTGGGGCCCGCGAGATGATGGTAATCGATGGCTAGAGACCCCAAGTGACATGGCTCGGAATCGTTTGCAGTGGTGCAGGTGCATCCACTCTTTGTGTTTTCCAAATTTTTAATCTTCTGGATTTCTTACCACCTCTATCTTTCTTTTTATAAATTTATTTCACTGATTTATACTTCTTGAATAATTTCTTCGAACCCTAATTGTACTAAAGAAAGCGATAACTGTTATTTCAATTAGTGTGGTATTTCATGGTTAGTTAAGCATCCAGTGAAATGATATACGTTCAGTCACATATCCAAGTGTTACCTAAGTGCTCTAATCGAAACTCTTTACCATACATAAACAGCCTCATCTCAATAACACTCACATTACGTTACTGAGTATAATCAGTTTTATGCAGACCTCGTTTATCTTCAACTGAAAGTAACCGATTTACATTGGCGTAGAAGTAAAGCATGCTTCCTGAAGCATTGTACATATCGATGTTACGACAACAAAACCAAAAGGTCAGGTCGGTTTATATTAATTCTGATCACCATGTTGTATCGCGTTATGAAATTCTACAATCAGGGCATCTATTACTTTTAGTCAAATTACTTACATATCATATATCTCTCCATACCATTGACATTCATTGGTTTTCACATTTTAGTGTACCTGATGTACTTAAGATTTAGTGCCCCTCATAATCGTGCAGAAATGCAATAAGTCGTTTGGTCAAAATTTATTTTGGATTCACTGGCCATGTCCGAGGATAGCAGAAGCATATGCCTACATCGTCCATTAGGCCCCTAAAGCTCAAACACACATCTTTTTGGTAAAGTGGTTAAGACGTTCAGCTTTTGGTCACTAAATATCAGGCTTGAACCCCATTCCACCCTCAGCTTCGGTGACTGGGTAGTATCATTATCTCTTAGATTCAAGTGCCTAGTAAATGAATTAGTCATTATTATTAAGTCCTTTTGGCTACTACTATCCATGTCAACGTACAAGATTTCTAAATCATCTTGTTATTCCAAATAATTTTCTTATATTGAATAATGACAGTTTGAAATTCTCATCTTATTCTTTACTAGCTAATTCAAACTAAATCTCAACGTAGAATTCCCAATGGTCATATCGCCAGCTGTTCTACTGCTATGTACAGGTTAAAATGCAGAAGAACTTCACAGGCCGTATATGTTAATAAACGACCATATAGGCGTCGTATTCCAGATGTTAATTCTCAGGCAGATAATTCTTCAAAAGATGTTTTATCGCAAACTAACTCTGAGTTGAATATCATTCCAATTGACGAGAACCCAGTCGAACAAGTTCAACGGATCATTTCTAGCAAACCGACAAACCTCAAACGAAAATACACTCGACGCAATTCATCGTCAAGATTTTTTAATACTAAGAAACTTAATGTCAAAAGTACACAGTTTAACTGTGCTAGCTCAACCGTTGATTTTAACAATTTGGCCAAAAAACAGGAATCATTTATACGGGCTTTTGCTATCCCAACACACTTATATCGGTATCTTTCTCATCGTCATCGTGATCGTCCATTGTATTTGGACCGCAACCTCAGTTATTTGATGCCAAATTCATCCCGTAAACAGTCGGCCGGTAAGTTATAATTCATATCATATTACTTGATGGAAGTGTTTGTTTATGTCTTAAATTGTATTCAGATTCATTTTAACCGTAATCAGTAAGGCTACTTGCCAGTTTAAACACTGAATAGTTGACTATAGAATCTAAATCTTGAACCTAACTGAGTACAAAGTTAACTATCTTTTAGTGTATTTAGTATATAGCTAGCAGTGAATTCCAAGAAGCACATCCCCTCCCATTTGAAACTGTCTCCGTCCCAGTTTGGATGTTTATAGAGAAACTTGAACGGATTGTTTCAATGTAGCATGTACTAACAGGTTTTAGAATATTTGATATGTAGCTAGCAATGAACTAGTTAATGAGTGATACTATCCTAACGACGTACTCATTATGAATGTTGAGTCATCTAACCATTAGACTACCGCCCCCATGAAAAGCCCAGATTTCTCCACATTCGTTTTGTGGAAAAAGATACAACACAACCATGTCATTCATTAAGTATCTGTATTAACTTGTAGTTTATTATTGATTCAGGTTCACGTCGAAGTATAAACCGAATTGTAGAACGTCTAATTGAAAAACGAAACAATTGTAAACGAAATGGTGAATTGAAGGATTCCAGTAATTACTTAGAATCGAATTCGTCTTCCTCTTCCATTACTTCCGGTGAATGGCCTCAGGAGTTAGAATTAGTTTTTGAAGGTTTTTACGATAGTGAAAAAGAAATGGATTGGGTCACCGTGGACGTAAGTGTACTTTTTAGCCATTCATTTAACCTTATAAAAGTTGTATTTGTTACTTGATATATACATATGTGTTCAATAAATCCTTTCATTGTTTAAATAGAATGAATAATAAATCTGTAAGTCATTCATAATCAACGCAGAATCTGTACATTAGTTCAAGTTGCTTCACCATATGAGCATAATCAGATGAAATTACAAAGACAAATGTCGGATTAGTTGAAGCAGTAATAGTAGTATCAGTTTTATTAGTAAAAAAAACAGACATAAGCACTGTACTTCGAGAATAAACGGATGAATTCATGGAATAACACAAAATAATTTCAAACTCGAAGATTCACTTACGCCTGTTGTCCTAGTGGAATATAGGCCGCCAACCAGCATTCTCCAGTCTATTCCGTCCTGGGTCTTACTTCCCAGTTATACCCAACTGTAGTTCATTCTTTTTATGTCTGTTTCTAATTCTCGGCGTATGTGTTCTTTGGTCTTCTCCTTTTACTTTGGCCTTGAGAATTGCAAGTTAGGGCTTGTCTTGTGATACAGTTGGGTGCTTTCGTCAATATGTGTCTTAACCACTTCCAGTGTTTCTTCCTCCGCTGAAATCTGGTTTGTTCTCTCCCGCAGTAGTTGTTACTGATGGTGTCTGACCGGCGGATCTGAAGTATTCTGTGTAAACAACTGTAAACACGTGTATCTTCTGAGTGACGTCATTCGTAGTTTCCCGAGTTTCCACCCCACACAATAGAACTGTTTTGACATTTTTATTGAAAATTCTGATTTTGATGTTGGCTGACAGCAATGGTTTTGAGTTCCAGATGTTATTGGATTGTAGAAACGCTTCCCTTTCCCTTGTGTGTGTTAAGACCTATTGACGTAGAGGTTGCTGCTACACTGTTCGTCTTCACCTCCATTATCGCTATGTAGAATAGAACAGCTAGGTCTTCTGTGAACTCTAAATCGTGCAAGTGCATCCGAGCTGTCCACTGTATTCCGTGTCTCCCTCCAGATGTTGACGTCCTCATGATCGAGTCGACCACCAGGAGAAAGAGAAAGGGTGAGAGTAAGCAACCTTGCCTGACAACGGTCTTCACTTACGATGAGTCTTATAGCTGTACTCCATGCATTATTTTCCAGTTTAATCCACCATAAGAATTGCGTATGATTTTAACTGTCTTCAAAGGTACGTTGTAGTGTTTTTGAAGTCACGATAGTGTCAGCCTGTCCACACTGTCAAATGTTTTTTCGTAGTACTGGTAGTAAAGTGGTGCCTCAGTAGTTGACACACTTGCTGAGATCTCCTTTCTTCGGTGACTTGATGAGGTGTCCTTCTTTTCACTGTGCTGGTACTTCTTCCTCCAAAATCTTGTTGAAGAGTATATGGATTATCTTTGTAATTACTGTTATGCCAGCTTTCAGTTGTTGTTCATTGAGTAGATTATGAAATGCCTGGTACTTATTGCTGAGGGCTATCTTGAATTTGTTGAGTTTGCCAGTATCGCGAAGAAATGCCGTATTGAAATTTTTTTAATGCCGTTTCTCCAGTTGTCCTATGTTTTTTTCTCCAATTTCAACTGGGCTCCAGCAAGTGATGATCTGAGTCGATACCAACTCCTATTTTGGTTTTCACGTCTTTCATTGTCCTTCTGAACTTTTAATTGATGCGGATATGGTCGATATGGTTTTGTTTAGTGTGATCCGGTGAAATCCATGTATGTAGCTTTATGTGTGCGTTTTTTTGTGGGAATATGGTGCTATGGTGCCGCCTATGACTATCTTTTTAAAGGCACATAAGTTCGCGAATCTTTCACCATCTTGTTCCTTGCTTACAGTCCATGTCATCCCACAATGTCTTCATATCGTCTGTTGTCCATTCTAACCTTTGCATTTAGGTCCCTCATCAGAATGATCGAATCCTCTGCTGACGTTCATTGTAATCCCTTCCTTTGTTTTGAAGAATGCTTTGATGTCCCTTGGTGTATGAGATTCCCATCCTTTCAGTACTTTTATGCTTGTTTGGATAGAATCAGTACAACTCGTTGTGTATTTGGAGCATTCTTTTCCTCATGATCGGAGTATAACAGCAACTCTCCTAAAGAGCTGGTCTTTGTTGTTCAATTTGCATCCAATGTGTTTCACTGATTCCAAGTACCATCAGGTTGTATCTTTTCTTTTCTGCCTCAACTTGGATGACTCTTCCGGTCTCCCACAAAGTGCGAACATTTCGTGTACCTAAATTAGTGGTTGTTCTGGTTGTCTAATAGAGGCGCTTCTGGCGTGAAAATGAGAAATTCAGATATCCAAAAAATATAGAATTAAGAGGTCTACCAAATGATTTCTAGGGAATAAGGCATCCCAAACAGAACACTTCAAAAATATATCTTATTGTTACCAACCATTGTTAAATAGGATCTATAAAAGACTAGAACTCAATGCTTGTGTTCTCATATGACTGCTGAAGTATAGCATTTATTGTAATGTTAAAAGAAAAAAACAAGCAAATATCCAGTTTTAGCATAAATGAAATGCTCATGAAAACAGTATATTGCAGTTTAATGAGAAAATCTGGTTTATATTAACATTATTTTAAAAACTATTCTGGTTAGAAAGTAAAAGTTGATAGTATCTTATTATTATAAATATTGCAACAAATAAAAAAAACAATTTTTCTACATTTTTTTCATATTAAGGCTTCGGTTAGTGTTCATTTACGCTTTGGATGGGCATGGCGTCGTAAACTATGCCCAGATGATACCATTTTAAATATAACACCCAATTCAATTCGAATGAATTGTTACAGTCATTCAACTGGCTACGCTTCCCTAGTTAACTCACCACCACCCACTTCAAATAATAATAATAATAATAATAATAATAATAATAATACTGCTACAACAAATACTACTTATACCACTTGTCGTTTCTCTTTAACCGATTTAATTAATCAAGTTAAGTGGAATACATCTAGTGGTCGTTTAACATCTGCTCAATTAGAATTACATGTTTCCGCCACTGAACGACGTTGGTTAAAACGTCCTGATCTAAGTCATGGAGCTGTTAGTTTGAATGGAATTACTTCAACTATTTCAAATAATTTAACAAATCATATTACTAATCATATGAATCACAATAATATTAATAATACATCCCAAAATTCATCGAAAGCTGTCAATATTGATGGGAAAAGTCATGTCACATTTATCAATGGTAATCCATTGCGTAAAGGAGGTTTAAGTTCAAATTCCTATCCAGTTCAATATGCAACAGCTCCATTGCCTTTGATCATATCTTCAATTGGCTTCGGTAAGTTAATCAAACTAATTCTCACACTGTATTTTAGCCGTCACTTATGATAATGAGGTTTCCTGTTGTTTTGGTTTTTACTCTGTAATTTTTCTTGCCTTTGCTCGTATTTTACAGCGGTTAACCCACAAAGCATAGGTTACAAGTAATATAGGTGTCTTCGAACCGTTGCTTGTGTGTTGTAAAACGACCGAGTGAGCAATGTTGGGGTTTAGATATAGGATACTAGACAAAAATGACAGATCTGGCTGCAGAAGTTGTGAATCTTCGTCGTTTGTAAGTGATTGAGAGTATGTACATCAGTTCAGAATGACATTCCACATTAGCACAGAGACGCAACCGAAGGTTAAAATCCCATAGTAGTACAGGTAGTAAAAGTATTAGCAGTATTCAGAGAGATTAGTTTTCGAAGAAATTATTTAAAAAGTATAATTCAGTGGTAAAGTTAGAAAAAGAAAGATAGAGATGATGAGGAATTCAGGTTAGAATTTGAGGGAACACAAAGAGTGGATGCACCTGTACCACTGCAAACGATTCCGAGCCATGTCGTTCAAGGTCTCTTATCATCAATTACTATCATTTCGCCGACCCCAACCAGGCAGCCTACATCTACTAACATGACTCAGTCTACTTGTCAGTGATTTCATGGATTTCTGCCATGTTTTTGTTTGGCCACCCCTAGCTTTCTTCCAACCTCCTGCACCACAAAACATAGCTCGTCGAGGCAGTTGATGGTTGGGCATTTGTAACACATGTCCCAACCACCTCAATTGATGAAGTTCCTGTATTTCATTCATTGGTTTGCCATCCTTACGTAGTACCCGTTTCCTAATAACAGCATTGCCGATGACATAGTTCTATTCGGTGAAGACGCTGACAAAATGCAGAGTCTTCTGACCACCCTAAGCAACAATGCAAGCATATTCGGGATGCGGTTTTCCCCCCGAAATGCAAAATGTTGCTTCAAGACTGGGTTGCATCGGAACCTGAACTAGTGATAGGGAGTGAAGTAGTCGAGCGTGTTGATCACTTCACTTATCTGGGGAGTCTCGTCAGTGCTGATGGCCTGGTGACTGACGAAATCTCAGCTCGGATACAGAAGGCTCGATTGGCTTTTGCCAACCTGCATCACTTATGGCGCCCGCGAGATATCCGTTTGCTCTCAAAAGTACGAGTGTACTGCGCAGCAGTTTGATCCGTCCTACTTTATGTCTGTGAAACATGGTCAGTGAGAGTAGAAGATATTCGTCGGTTATTGCTTTTCGATCATAGGTGTCTTCGAAGCATTGCTCGAGTATCGTGGGACTCCCGAGTAAGCAATACTGTTGTTAGGAATCGGGTGCTAGGTAAGGATGGCAGATCAATAGATGAAGTAATGAAACTTCATCAGTTGAGGTTGTCGGGACATGTGTTGCGTATGCCCAACCACCGACTGCCTCGTCGAGCTTTGTTTTGTAGTGTAGGAGTGGGTTGGAAGAAAATTAGGGGCGGCCAAACCAAAACATGGAGGAAATCCATGAAGTCATTGACAAGTGGACTTAGCCATGTCGGTTATTGTCGACTACCACCTGGTTGGGGTCCGCGAGATGATAATAATCGATGGTTAGAGACCTTGAATGACATAGCTCAGAATCGTTTGTAATGGCGCAAGTGCATCCACTCTTTGTGTTCTATCAAATTCTAAGCTTCTGCATTCCTCATAATCTCTACCTTTCTCCTTCCAAATTTATCTTACTGAATTATACTTCTCGAATCATACCTTCGCTCCCTAATCTTCTCCATTACTGCTAATACTTCTATTATTGCTATCACTGTTGGATTTGAACTGACAGTTGCGTCTCTGTGCTGATGTGGTATGGCAACCTGAACTTATGTACTTACGTACGAAGTTCTGCGTTGTATCTCTCTCTGTCTGTCTGTCTGCTTTAGTTAGCTGGGACTGCGACAAACGGATTAGAATAGCCTATCGTGTTACTGAGTCATTGCTTCCGTTCCATTTTCCGAGTAAGGTGAACTCGTAATAGTTTCAAGCACACCAATTGACGAGCATATGATAATGCCAACTCAAAAATAAATGAGTTTTACTGGCATCTTTTACACTGCAGATTAATTTTAATTAACTTTTAAGCTATGTTAATCAGTTATCGTCTTTCTCAATTCGTTTGCAGTTGATATTCAACTTGTGATTGTTGATTCTTAGTTAGGAAAACGGTGCTAATACATTCTAATTCTGTACATGATTATTAAAATAGAGCATAATAAAAATGCATCAATTAACCCAATGGTAATTGTTTTTATGCAGATGTACAGTGACGAGTTTCTAACTCACATCAAAACCTCCAGGTTCAGTGCTTACTGTTATGATTCAATACAGACTCTTGATATTAAACAATATTCACTAAAAAAATCGAGTTACCTCTGTAGTCTAGTAATTCTATTGGTATTTGATATATAGAATTCAATTATTAATAAAGACTGGACTACATGAGATTTCGTTACTATTAAGCGATGAACTATCGCTTAAATCTGTCTTGCAATAGATCAACCTGGTAGTAACATATTTGTCTGCAGCACGGGTTCAAGTCCTGTGGGGATAAAAATAGAATTTGTTTAAAAGTCCTAACCAACGTGAAATTTTTTGGTTCATAACTCTGTCAATTGTATATTATAATCTAATACTTATTTATCTAAATTTTTATAACTTATTTACCAGACAGTCATACACTTACAACCACCTTAAATGTAAGGGCACCTTAAGCTTGAAACATGTTCTGATTGTATTGGGTGCCAAGTCTAACACTATGACGTATACAATTTCCTATTGATGTTCGTTTACAATTGCTTCCCTTCTTCACATTATGAAAATAGCATCACTATAATTTTAATCAGTATTTCTATATCCATCTCCTGTTTTCATTTCTATATTTCAAAAAAATGGTTTAGATAGTTCCAGTACTGGTCGTCAACTGCTTTTGACTCCTGGTTTATATGAATTACGCCTTGGTGTAGACACGTCCGACGCTAATGGTGGTAACAGTGGTAGCAGTAGTAGTAGTGGTAATGGTGGACTGATGAATAAAGTTGTACCATTAAAATGCTTAGATGACAAAATAAGTGAAAAATCTGTTGTTTCAGCTAACAACGATCAAGTAGGTGACTCATGCTCTGGCCAAGTTGAATGGAGGCGTATTCGGTTTCCTAATTCTTCCACAGCACTCGACGAGTATTCTCGATGGCCCCGTCTTCGATTTTCTGTCGTATGGCATAATAAATCGGAAAATAATCAGGTCACTTCGCCTAGCAGATCAATGGAAACTCGAAGACAAGATAATTCGCATACACATACAGAAGGTCGATCCTCACTTACACGTTCCATGACGAATTCTCATAATCGAGATGTAATCAAGTCGCAAAATCAGTCCGTCACACCGCAAAGCCAAACAGTTTTAAAAGAGTCTTGCGATTCTTCTGTGTATAAAGATTCAACTGGTTTAGATAGATGTCTTTCCAATCGTGTGCAACAAAGTCTTTCTGTTCATTTGGGATCAGATATTGACAAGCTCACACCTAAAAAGACGCTACCTATAATTCATCCAATCATATACGGTTTTGTTTTCGGGGGTAATTTACAACAGTGGTCTGAATCTACTGATCTTGTGTGTCCATGGTGCCACCTTGATTGTTCCCGTGCTGGTGATAAGGGTCCTCAAGCCTTGATTCTTCATCTTCGAACTTGTCATCCAAGATTTCGTTTCAAAGTTATATGGAATCCATCACATACGCAATTAAGCCTACAAGTTTCATTAAATGAAGCATATGACGGTTCAAATGATTGTGGTATACGTAGATGGTGTCTGAGCGGTCGGAATGTTCTCATTTTACGGCGACATACTATCCCATCGTCAGGTCAGTTAGTCGGTGGCTGTGCTGCCGTTGGTATAAATAGTAATGCTAAACAGTCAGGTCGTCATTCTACTTGTCCACCATCCCTGATTGAAGCCACTGTTCGAATTCGTTGTCCTATACGACGATTACCGTACACACATTTGATATTTTGGCGTGGCGCTGAATTGTCAGCTGATCAGGTTAGTAAAAAATGTTTCTTCATGATTTCATTGTGAGTACATAAATGCTTTCACAGCTATCTTCATAGCGTATAAGAAATAGACTTATTATCGTTATTATTATTACTTTTAATTACCAAAAAAGACGTAATAGTCCAGTTGTGATACTGAAAGCAAGCATTATTTGATCATATCAGATAAGTAATATTGAATTGTTATTCCATTCTTAGAAAAATTTAATTAACAAATTTATGGAAATATTTCTCAGTTATAGATAACTAAGGAGTCCACCACAATCAGTTAGTCATTTGAAATATAGAACCTGGCATATATGTGTATCGGTCCAAGTTGTCGTACCTTATAAAGCACTGCGTAATATAATTATCAAGACGTAGCAGTATCACTCTTAAAAAATATCAGGTATTGAAAAAAGTATTATAAGGAGATTTCAGGATTCATAGAGTGAATATACCTGCAGCATTGCAAATAGTTCTTAACCATGTCACTCAAAGCCATTAGTTATTATAAATAATTACACGGATTCCAACTAGAATGTCTACATTTATTTAGATTATTATTTTATTCAAAACACAAACATTTGTACGAGTGGGCACCAAAATATGCGCCACATAATAAAATAAGCTTTTAAAGAGATAAAGAAAGGACGTTGAGAATAAAGGGAAAAAGGATAGCAATTAGCGTGTGAGAGTTAAATAGTAATAATAATAGTGGGAGGAACATTTTAGTTGAGGGAAATACCATCGGGACGAATCTTTTCCTTTGAAGATATTCTTTTTGATTATGTGAAGAAAACAAAAGAAGGTTACAGCAGAACTGACACTCTTCCATTCTTCGTCATGTCTGATAACGTCTCAAGCCAATCGGGGAGTCGTAAAGGACAGGAGCTAGCCCTGTACACCATGTCATATACTGACCACCTCTCCCGTTTTTCCAACCAATCCTAGCGTTGACTAATAATACACGATATGGTTTTCATTGGGACGATATTCCTAATACATGTTTGAGCCACCGAAGTCAGTGTTTCAACATGGTTACACCGACTGAACTATTGTCATTGTGCCCGAACATATGCTGCCGAATCTCTACATTACCAACATGATGTTACCACCGATCATTTCGAGACAACATTGGTCAAACAGAGTTGCTGAACATCCTGGACTTGATAAAGCCAGGTTTCACAAGCATGGAGCAAAACTGCTCTCACTGATGCGTTGTAGATCCTACCTCTTACAGCCAGAATAACGTCATGAAGGCGGCAAATTTGGCCCATATTGACATAAGCCACTTTAGCTTTCTGTACACATGAATTGATTTCATCACTCACGCCACTATTAGTACTTACGCAGCTAACCACATACATAAATTTTCCGACTTATATGTACTCATTGCTAACGGTGAGTGCAGGCACATGTTCTTATCTTAGTACTTCGCACTTAGAAAGTTAAAAGTACATTCCATACCAATGGAAACGGATTGCCAGCTGACTAATCACTAAAGGTCGAAAAGTCTTTCTCCAGACAACAGATCTAAACCACTATTACGTTTATCCATCAGAGCTATTCCCAGAACATCATCATTGGGAAGATTGAAAATGTATGGTGAGATTAGGCAACCCTGTTTAACCCCATCGATTGACTGAAACAACGGAGAGCGGTGGCTGAATGATCTGACTTTGCCTGAGGTGCTAGCATTTTAGGCCTTACGGATGTTAAACTTCTCAGACATACCCTTCTTCAACGGTCAGTCCCAGAGAAAAGTCCTGTTCTCTGAACTAAAGGCGACCCTGATGTGAAGAAACACAACTATTGCTGTCCTGTGATAAGTATGGCGGTGTTCTAACAGTTGGCAGATGCTGAAGATATGATTAATACATCCTCAACCAAAACGGAAACCAGCCAATCTTTTTCCGATTTTGAACAATCTGCAACGTATGGCGGAAGCCAGCATTTTGGACACAATCGGTGGTGGACTTGTTCCCCAAAAGTTGTTACATAGATGACGTGAGTCTTTTTTAAAGATAAGGAAAGCTGTCGACTCATTCCAGGATGTTGGGACAATGATTGTCAGACTGCTGTGAACAACACATTCAGACGGTTGCTACCATCTTTACAAAAAGGCCGGATTTAAGTTTTTTTGGCCTGGTGATTTGTTGCACTTCAATGATTGGAATTCTTTGCAGACTTCCACCACGTTAGGTGGGAGGAAAGAACAGTCTCGATGTCACCTGGGTAGCTGAACTGTCGCTCGAAAAGTCCTGTCTATCGTCGAAGATTTCGGTGGGTGTTATTGCTTGGCGTCCCACCAGCTTCACAAATTGTTCCCCTAACACCAGACTTCTTGCTGCCAGAATCCCGGACCAGTTGAAAGAGCTTCCGGAAGTTACCAGCTGCAACTGCTACTTCGAATTCGGTAGCACGCTCTGATCACCAGGTTTCTCGGTCCTCACGCAAACTTTGCACTATTTGGTTACGTGGTAATCTTTTATCGTCAAACTGTCGGTTACACGGAGTGGACCGATGCGCTTCAACGAGTTGAAAGGGGTCTGTAGAAACTCAGTGCTTATAAGCGGGATGCTTCGCGAAGCCGCAAGCAACTTTACTCTCTCTCATTTTACAGCATTGTGCAATTGCAGCCAATTTTGGTCTGAACTTTTTGGTGGTGTGATAGCTAGCCTTGAACCTAGAGCAGTTTGATAATTAGTTACAACAGAAGCCACAATCGATTTCCCGATCGTAGCTGCTACCTTGATGTGATGGTCGGGCTTGCCTATCGTGATGACCCAACCGAGCTATATTGGGTGGAACATATCTTCCCTTAGGTCCTACCATGCCAAGGGAGTCGATTGGAGAACAGTAAGACTAAAAGCAGCAACTTTTAGCTGAATAATTTCATTTGTTTAGTTTCTATAATTTACTGAAATATCAACTTGTGTTCATATTCCATCGCCTATCGCTCGTACATACCAAGGACAGGTTTATGTGTGCGCACGCCGCTTAGACGCAGATAGTTTGCACGCGAGAACTATTCAGTTGTTCGTAGCCGAGATTTGCGAACAATGCCTTTCCAGTTTCCGACCTACTAGTTTAAACCAGCTGGATCCTTTAACCTCTTGAAAGTACTACTTTCGACATTAGAATATACATTTCAACAGACTAATCAGTTGCAGTCCGTGAATATCAGTAGCCAGAAATCATTAGCCCGTTTTGGACATCTTAGTGTCAACACCCACTGAAAAACCTATTATTCTATTATTTTCCAAAACAATACACTTTTTTTCATTTTTTTAGTCTCCTCTATGTTTAATTTTTTTGTTTTCCGCTCACTTTTGCACGCAAACATATGTTTATGTATCTAGTTACTTGACCCTACATTATCTGTCCGACCTATGGTTACTGGACACAATCGTATTTATTACCATACGCGTACATCTCAACCTGTTCGTGCTTGTGAATTCGATGTGGACTCTGAAGCAGAAGATGCTCCAGTCTGGCTTCGTCAACATTATCAGCGCAAGGTGGAGGAATTCACCGATGTAAATCCGGTCAGTCTTTCTCTTTTCCTCTCCTTGTGTACATGTCTTCAAAGCGTTTATTTATTGCTGTTGTAATATTCCTATATTGGAAAAACACCGCTATTTTAAACCATTTTGGAGTGTCCATGAATTCCTTTTGTCTAGCTTGGCATGCATTTAAGATTACCTTATCACAGCAATTGTATTATCGCTTTACTGTCCTTGTATAATTTGAGATGCATGTACTATATGTACCGTGTTAACAAATTTTCACCCCAAGGTGATCGTTATTTTGATATTATATGCTGTTGTGATGTAATCAAACCTGATGTATGTTTAGCATTTATTAATTGTCGTTAGCAATGGAATTAAATTTCGGCACTGGATAAAGTGATCAGCGTCCACTTCATGCGAAAGTGAGCTCAGTTATTCTGCAACTGTTAAGTAAGTTCCTTCTGATGCATTGGTTATCTGCATTTGTCCCTGTATTTAGGGTGATTACCTTTTTCAATCGATCTGTGATCGTGTGGTCGATTAACCCTTAACGTGCGCATACACAGACACTATATTGTCACTGTTGTTAATGCACGTGGACAATCACAGATACAAATTCGACTGAATGGACTTCGAGATTTTGCACCGAAAAACTTTGGACAAAAGGCTCATGGAGTTCCGGAGGCATAGTATTCAGAGCAGTCGTTGCATAAATATATCCAACATGTCAATCAGTAAGAAAGAAGTCATAGTTATAGGTCAGCTTGATTACAAGAGCAAACTTTACGAAGACGGCTAAGTCACAAATAAAAGTATGAAAACTAATTGATTTAACTCTTGCGGGTAATAACTAAGAAGCTCACTTTACAAAAAAGTAAGCTCTCTACTCGAACACCACTGGTCGAGTGAGAGCTTATGGCGAACTGTCACCGGAATTCTTCACTTCAAGTGGTGTCCGTCAGGGATGTCCACTTTCTCCATTCTTGTTTAATTTTGTCATAGACATGCTCCTAGAAATAACCCTATCCTCATCTGAATTTTCAGGAGTAGACCTTTTACCTGGTGGCTCGCTTATTGACTTAGAATATGCCGATGACATTGTCCTACTTGGTGAAGACGCTGACAAAATGCAGAGTCTTCTGACTACCCTAAGCAACAATGCAAGCATGTTCGGGTGCATTCATTCTTTGTGTTCTCTCAAATTCTAATCTTCTGGATTCGTCAACACCCCTACTTTTGACTTTCTAAACCTATCTCATTGAATCATACTCCTTGAATAATATCTTCTAATCCTAACCTCTTCGATTACTTCTGATACCTTTACTACCTCTTCTACTATTGGATTTGAATTGACAATTATATCTCTGTGTGCTAATGTGGTATGGCGACATGAACTGATGTACTTACGTACGAAGTTCTATGTGGCATCTGACTGACTGTAAAAGTTCTCATTAAAATTACAGGCTTGACTTGCTGATTAGTCACATCTGTAGTATCAATTAAGGTTTCCTCCTATCCATAACTAATGTTAGTTTCTTTGACTTATTTTAAATTTAATTCTTTATTCTTTCACGCTTATCTTATAATTCTCCTTAATCTTCTTTTTGTATTCAGGGTGAAAAACAAATTATGCAATTGTGGAATTCCCTACTTCTGTCCATTCGTCCATCTAATTTAGTAGTTTGTGATAGTCAAGTATTAACATTAACTTGTCAATTTATTCATCAACATAGTCGTTGGATTCATAGACGACGTTTACGTACTAATCTATTATTACATTTAGTAAATCTTGTTGATTATGGCTTATTATCATCTAGTCAATTACGTCAATTAATGTTAATTTATGATAAACATGTACAAGAATTAAATGCTATCAATAATACACCAAAGAATAATAATAATAATCCGATGAATAAAAATACACAACCATCATCATCTTCTTCATTGAATAATGCTTCAACAATGATGACAACAGTGACAACAACAACAACCACAGCAACAACATCAGCAACAGCATTAACATCTGAAGTGAAATTAGTCGTTAATCATCATGTTAGCAATAGCAATACTAATCATAATCATCATCATAATAATAATAATGATAATAACAACAATACTAATGTCAAGTCACAACCGATTATTCCACGTCTTCTTCAAATGTTCTCTTCATCTTCATCATCTAATTCCTAGTGTGTAAACAAGTTGATGCATATACATACAACACACCTATTTTTCTCATTCATTCTCATTGTATCTCTGTGTCCATGTTCGTGATATTTATATGAGAAGTCAAAGACAATATGTGTATGTGTGAATCAATGCATTTTTCTTTTTTGTTGTTTACTTGCAGATATATTAATTTTCCGTATAGGCCAAACAAATTGTTTTTGGATTTTGTTTTTTTAAAAATTTCATTTTTTTAACGGCAAATTCAGCAATCATTCTCACAGTGAATATGTCCGTGCACGTACTCCTTCATTTCTTAGAAAAATTTGCTCAATTCTTTTCTCCAGTTTTCACCTCTCACATATGTGTGTGTGTGTGTGCGTGTTCGCGGTGTGCGCGCGCGATGTATATGTAATAATTGAGTCATATAAACTTCAACACCTTGTCTTTTTTTTCTAATTGTTTTGTATCTAATCAGTAAAGAATTCCTAGATTTTACATATTCCCAGGATTCATAAAAAAAAATGTACGTACATACAACCGTGTACAACTACTATGTAACGACAATTTATTTGCTTTAATTTTCTGTGGTGTGTATACAAAATTGTTTCTTCTCCACACTCCATCATTGTCCATTTATATTCTTAAATGCTTCCTTCTCTTAAACCATAATTCATGTGCATATATAGATATATGACGCAGTAGTACATGTATTATTTGGTTAACCGTAATAACAAAATCCAAAAAAGTATGTGCCTTCTTAGAATTGATGAGTTTTTATGAGAGAAAAAAATGAACAGTTATTTCATATTATTATTATTATTACTAGTATTTCTAGTATTATTATCATTAGTATTGTTATTATTAATAGGATTATTCGTATTATTAGATTTTGTTTCAACCAATATGAACACAATATATGTATGTGCACGTATGTGTTTGTGTGTATGTATGTATGTAGGCATCCGATAAGTGTATGTTACATGTGTTTATCTGTTCAATTACGATTATCTTTTATTACACTCTTTTATATGCTTCAACCGAGCTGATGAGGTGTGGTCTAGAGGAGTAGTAGTCAAGAGCAATTTAATAGTCATATTTATATATATATATGTACACACAAGTCCATTTATATTAACATCAAATCATGATATCAATACCATTATCCACTTATTATTATTATTTATTTCATAGCGAGATTATTACCTCGTCTTTTCGTTCTGCAATTGTCTGAAGTTTAAAGGGTACAATTCAATGAATGACCGACTCGTCAAAAATTGTATTCCTTTTCTTGTGTTTGACTCAATTGTTATTGAATATGACGATCTTATCAAAAGTATATATATATATATATATATTTAATTAATACTATTGTTACTGAATAGTTGTTCATTTTTTTGTATTGCTGTTCTAGTTTGACTCAGGCGTGTTCATGTTCCGCACATATTATAATTTAATTCCATAGCCTTTTTATATTTCTTCACTTCACAACTGTTTTTTTCCCACTACCACGGTTACTATAATTCACTGTGTGTGTGTGTTTGTTTATGTTCTCTTCGATACACATCAAAAGCCTTTTTGTCTTGATTAGATTTTGAATCCAGATCATTGTTATTCTAATTTGTTTATTTATTTTTGACTATTCCAAATTCTTTGCGTGTTTACGTGTTTATTCTAGGAATATATATTTATTAACTTGTCTCCATGTCTATCGTTCCTCTGGTTATTATCATAGGAGTTTTTTTGTGGCGCATTCAATTGTGCGAACACTTATTCACTGATTAATTTTTATCCTGATTATGCACTTAGGATTTAAACATGAATCTGTATACATTTTACTTGTCATGTGATTGATTAACCGACGAATAGGTGTCTTTTTTTTATATATACATCTTTCTTCGCAAATATATTTATTTACTGTAGTGCCATATTCAAATTTTGTAAGCGTTTTCAATATTCTATTCTCATTACTTTCTTTTTTCATTCAATCAACTTTTCCGTGCATCTATTCACTGGAAACAAATTCCTAATGTTGTCATTTCTTTTTGGAATTATTCTGGCAGCTATCTGTTCTGTTTTGTGTATATCAACAAAATCATGTTTACGTGTATATTTGTATGTGCACATGCACATACACTACCGTGTGTTGATATTTACAAAACTAATGTTTTCTTTTTTGAGCTGTTATTCCTCCCTCTACGCGTGCCTATTCATATCTTTTATGGGTATGTGTATCATCTATGTATATGTTACACTTGTTCCATCGTAACTACTCTCTACATTTTGTGCTTTTTATTCAATAGAATAACAGGAATAATTTGTTTTTTGTAAAAGATGTTTCCATATACTCTTTTTTGTATAAAAACGTATATATATATATATATATATATATTTGTTTAGTTATTATGACGTGCTCGAAGCATTATGTAGGCTTTTTCTATTTCAAAATAAAACACTTTTTCCAATTATGTATTAGTATTTGTTCTTATCCATTAGGTTATAGTTTTTTTATGCTGTGATTCTTTTCACTTTTTGTTGTTGTTGTTGTTTAGTGACGAGGATGATGGTGATTTGGCTTCCTGACTACTATAGTATTCGTGTTCTTTTGCATATATTTCTCTCAATTTGTTTACGTTATAGCATGTACTGACTTTGAGAGGAAGCTCTTGTGAAAAGCTGTGGTCTCCGAAGTTTAACCATTTTTCAGTATGGGAAAGTTATCCACCAATGACAATGAAAGATTATCATAGATTGATTGAAGTTAGGATTGCAAAGCTTTGGATTCCCAGATTAGTGGTCTATAAATAACGCATACGTGCCTGAAACTTAAGATCATAAGTTCAGCTCCCAGCTGCAGAGTTGTGGTCGTTCACTGATGAGTCTCATAATAGAACGAAACTGAGATTCCAGGTTTTCAGTGGTTCGTGATTTCAACGTAATATAAGGGTTTTTACAAACACTTCCAACCTAAGTGTTACTTGCATCAAGCAAAGAAAAACTACTTATAGAAAAATAAAATCTAAGTAGCATTTGTCGTTTAGGATGATTTCATTGGTTTAAATGAGAGCAGCTTGCATTGGTTGTCAAAGTGTGGTGATAAGAAACCATATTATATATTTGTTTATTCAAACACAAGTATTGATATACAATGGTACTAAAATATTTATGCGACACAAACTACTGAATTTGTGTGGGCCGAGGAACTATCCGAGTGCCTAAACCAAAGCAGGCGGTTTCTTTAGAGTGCCACATCCCGTGCTTTTGACCTATTGCTCTCATCCACAAGACAGTGAACCAACTTAAGGAGATGCAGTGCTCTGGTGTCAGTCATCAGCAATAGGTTCATGCTCTATTCGCTCCATCAGGATCCTGGAGCGCATATGTAATTTCGGTTTGGAATGAGGTTTTCCAACTTTTCCAGATGAGTCTTCCATAGCCACCATGTCATTCAAAGTTTTTGAATATTCAATTTTTGTCCTCTTTATTTCGTAAACAACACTTGTAGCACGAGAAGTCGGCGAGTAGAAATTCCCTGGCGGTATCTATATATTCATATTCATATGAGAGCTTGTCGCGGGGGAGATCAAATTCCCTACTCTCGACAGTACCAGAGTGTTTTGGGGATCTTTGAACCATCCTCAAATGTTATCACCTTTATATATATATACTGTATTCTGAGGTGATTGTTCTCGATTTTGTTTATTCCGTTGCTTCGATTATTTTAGTTCATGAAATTAATATTAACGTAGATAAAAACAGCTAGTACACTTAATCTTTTCGAATTATACCACCGTTCATGGTATTGTGTGATATACAGTTACTTTTCCACTCTTTAGACGGTGTGCAGCTGCATATTTATTTGTTTTTTTTTTATGTAAAAGAAAAACTCAAAGCTGTATCCCTGCATATGTGTAGTTCATTTTTAACTACTAATATATTATGCTGTTATGTTCCAGTCTCTGGGATGAATATGACCAATCCAATGAATGATGAATCTATATGGGATTCCGGTGAAGATGAGTCTGTATTAGATGCTGAGGTTCCTATTGGTATGTTTAGTTCCTACAGCTTAGATTTTGGCAGTGTCGTTTAGTTTTATTTCCATTTATTCAAGCGATTTTTAGTTTTTGCTTAGCAAACAACCTCACCCCTGTAATCACTTTAAACCTACACCTTCAAAACAGCCATCTGCGTGATTTTTTGTAAGCTATGTTTCCAGGTGCAGATTACCTGGTTTAGATCCACGCAATAGCTACAGTCAGTGGTTAGATGACATTACGCAAAATCATTCCTAGTGGAATTCCACTCTTTACCTTCTCACATATTTCGGAGTTTCACTATATTCTTTCGTACATACCTTTTTATTCTGCCTTTCCAATGATATTTCTAATGCTTACTTTCTTTTACTAGAACGATTATTTCATCTGGTCGTACTGATGGAGTATGACAATATAGTTGTATGAGAGTTTTATTGATTACGAATGACAGCTTTAGGAAAAATACTGGTGAGTGTAACATGTGATCATGCATATCATACCATGTTAAACGGTAACGGCAAAGCTACTGTGTTATTAACTTTGGAATGTTTTGAATGTAGAAAGTGAAGATTTGACTTGTTAAAGCTTCGGAAATAGCGTCATGTACACAAGATAAGTAAAAGCACAGTTCAAATGGAGTAATGTAACTAAAACATGTTGATTTCATTGCTTAGAAAGACTATAATAAAAAAAATACCATTGGATTTTGTTCTTACCCATGACAAGAAACGTCCATTGAATTACTTCATTTCTAACACCATGTAAACAGATAATATTTCAATAACAACTGATATAGTAGCCCATAATTTAATAGCTCTATACTTTACACTAACCACGACTTTATTTTTTCCTCCTTGTCTCTTACGTTAATAAATAAAAAATTTTGTTGTGTTGTTTGAGATAAAATTTTTGAAAGCCTTTCGAGGTTATAACACCTTTTGAATCAGGGTACCTGTCGTTCTAAAAATCAATTTCACAATGTTATCAATTTGTGCAAGAAGTCACTTAGAGACTGACAGATGAGTCCAATTTTCGTAACCGGTAAATATCAAAACTTTCATATTAAGGGTAATGATAGTAAAAATGATCAACATCCTCACAATCTGTTCGAATTTTTTAAGCTCGTGTTGATTAATGCTGTCCGTCACAGACTATATCGAATCGCTTGTCACCCATATTTTATCTCAGCGGAAGACACTTTTATATGCCAACTCTATGCTTCTATCTATCGACTCCCTGTTGACAATGTCACTCATCTGTGTAAATGAACTAGTTCAGTCTATTTAGCTTGCATGTCTTGGAATATTTTGACAGTCGTTCTTCGTAACGTCTCAGTTCCTTAAGCGTTTCGGTATTTACCAGTCAATCATTCAACATGATAATTTAGTCAGTTTTTGTAATGACAAACTAGCTAAATTGGGTTTCAGTGTTTTAAAGGCTTTTGAAACCTTGTGCTTTACCAAGTATCAAATTTAAAAAAAACTGTTCCACTAGTGGCGGATTTATTGCTAGTGGTATAGTTGGCTGGAATAGCTTGTATTTTCTAGAAACAGCTGCTGTCTACATGTTACTGGCGCACCTTAAATGTAATACTTCACTGTCTTTATGTAGGTTTTTCGATATTAAGGATTCACAACGATTGATGTACTTGGGATTGCCTGATATAACATGAACTTTAAAACTGTTCCAGTAGCCTGCAAAACTCAAATATTCATAGGTAAGGTGGTTCCTGTACTCACGAAAACCTAGTTCACCTTTTTTCGGCGTCTTGTTCCTGCAACTATCGCTTAAATTCAACGGGGTAGCAGTTGTATAAATGATTTGATATCAGATCACAATGCTAGATTGAAACACTCACGTAATCATTCTGTCTAGATATAAATGTATGTTGATAACGTAAGCGTAACATAGGTTTGACCCAAGTGTTTGGTGAGAATTAAGGCCGGTGCTGGAATTCGCTAACAAACATGTAGGTGAAGCGATTGAAATTAAAAATGGAATCATGTATCAAACAGAAAATAATTATACTGTCATTTTTTGTCGATTAAGTATGGGTGTATATCTGTCGAAGATAGTTCTCCTTTTTTCGTTCTGTAAGCAATAAATATTTATTGGCCACTGAAACTAATCTCTTCAACTCAGGAATTCGGTCACTTGTATAGGCTATGTTTCACAGCATCAATGAGATGTCACATGATTTAGCTGGATCAGTTTTAGTTTTCTAAAATTCTACATCGATGTCTAAAAAATTAAAGTGCATATGCATGTATATTATTGTATTCCATATCTTATTAAACAACTCTCAGGACCAAATATTCAACTAACAGACAGATACAACGTATAACTTTGTACGTACGTACATCAGTTCAGGTTGCCATACCACATTAGCACAGAGACGCAACTGTCAGTTCAAATCCAATAGTGGTAGCGATAGTAGGAGTATTAGCAGTAATGGAGAAGGTTAGGGATCGAAGATATGATTCAAAATGTATAATTCAGTGAGATAAATTTAGACGAAGAAAGATAGAGATGATGAGGAATTCAGAGGGTTAGAATTTGAGAGGACACAAAGAGTGGATACACCTACACCATCGCAAACGATTTCGAGCCATGTCATTCAAGGTCTCTAACCATTGGTGCCTTAGGTCTCGCGGATCATAATTAGGTAGCCTAAATCTACCAACATAACTCAGTCTACTTGTCAGTGATTTCATGGATTTGTGGCATGTTTCCGTTTAGCCGCCCCTAGCTTTCTTCCAACCTCCTACACCACAAAACATAGCTCATCGAGGCAGTTGGTGGTTGGGTATTTGTAACACATGTCCCAACCACCTCAACTGATGAAGTTTCTATACTTCATCTATTAATCTGCCATCCTTACCTAGTACCCGTTTCCTAACAACAGCATTGCTCACTCGGCTGTCCCAGGATATACGAGCAATGCTTCGGAGACACCTATGATCGAAAACCAGTAACCTACGAGTTTCTTCTACTCTGACTGGCTACGTTTCATGGCCATAAATTAGGACGGAGTGAACTGTTGCGCAGTACATCCGTCCTTTGGTTAGCCGACAGATATTTCACCTACGCCATAGGTAACTCAAGTTGGCAAAAGCCAATCGAGCCTTCTGTATCCGAACTGAGATTTCGTCAGTCACCAGGCCATCGGCACTGACGAGACTTCCCAGATACGTGAAGCGGTCTACACACTCGACTACTTCACTCCTTAACACTAGTTCAGGTGCCGATACAAGCCAATCTAGAAGCAACATTTTGAATTTCGAAAGGGAAAGCCGTATCCCTACGATGCATGCGTTGCTGCTTAGGGTAGTCAGAAGACTGCCTTTTATCCGCATCTTCACGAAGTAGAACTACGTCATCGGCATATTCTAAATAACGGGTGAATTTCTTGGTAGAAGGTCTACTGCGGGAAATTCAGACGAAGATAATGTAATATCTGGAAGTAGGTCTATGACAAAATTAGACAAGAATGGAGACAGTGGACATCCCAGAAGGAAATCACTTGAAGTAACTGATTCCGATGACTGTTCGCCATAAGCTCTTACTCGACATTCAAAAACTGAAAGCCGTTTAGACTACACAATTCATGAGACTAGTTGTTGAAGGAATTTGAAATTAAGTAATAATCCCATAGGATAGTGTAATGACGAACAGTCTCAATTGTAGCTTTCTTTCTTGATGCAGTTTCTCGGTTAGTTTAACTAAACCACTTGCTTACCACGGTCCCCCTTTTTTGAGCTTGTTAATTAGAGAATGAAATATTTGTAGTTTTCTGGTGAAATTGTACTGTTAATTTAGTTTGACGCACACTATTTTCTTGTTAGTACCTAGGAGTTATCAAGTCCATACCTAGTTGAACTTTGGTCTATCTGATATGTACTTACAACTCTTTTTACCTAATTCACTTTGGTGGCCTGAATGATAATTTTAAGTTGTCATGAAATCAATTAATTCACGTTAAATAAATCTCAACTTGTGTAATAGTTTGATTTAGTTTAACATGTCTGTATTAAAAAAGTCAAACGAAGAGAAAAGTATATTAGATAGAACATAAACATGGAAGAATTATAGCATTAAGATATATATGTGATTACACAACTGCGTTAAATTTGCTCACACCAACCATTGCGTCTATAAATATGGATCTCTAAGATGCTAACTTTTGTCTCAAAAGTTCGTCCATGGAAATCTATCAAACATCTCTCAGTCAGTTTCAAACGTTTTTATATGTGTGTGAGGTTTGTAGAGATTGTTAACTTGTACTGGGCTCACGACCTGATCGAAGTTGGACAACTATTGGAAAACCATTTTGTCTTAGTGTAGAACTCATCAGTGAGCATCTGCAACCTTGAGACCGGGGATTGAACCCAGTACCTTTGTTCGCACGTGTGTATACGTAACCTCTAGACCTCTAATCTGGAACCCCACGACCTTAGCTGTTACCTTGACTTGGTGGTCGGGCCTGCCTATCGTGATGACCCAATCGAGCTATGTTGGCTGGAGCTTACGTTCCCTGTAGGTTCTACCATGCCAGGCAGGTCGATTGAAGAAGGATGAGACTAAAAGCAGCTACTCAAGGTCTGGGGGCGAAGTCGTAGTGCTGACTATTGAGAGGTGTCTCCCTCGGACAACCAGCGATGTTGCCTTTTCACCCTAAAAATGTCACACCTTACCTCACGGACTTCGTCTCCGGCGGTGAGGCCCTTTTAACATGAGCGGAGCTAACACTTCAAAAACTTCTCATAAAAAGGCCTTGGGTGACCAGCCTCAAGCAGTTGCCCCTTGGGCTCTGTGCTCATGCTCCCAGGTCTCCAAGATCAACACCAATCTACCTTCCTTTTCAGGTCCTTCAAGAAACCCTTTCACAGTGTGGGCAGCCGGGAAGTAACATCCGCCCTCATACCCGTACCAGCACGCGAGACCGAATTGGTCACAATCAAATCCTTCCTACACCCCTTAACATCCCCATTATCTTCATGACTAACTCTTCTCACATTCCTTTATCCCCCCGCAACGCTGATGCAAACGCTCGAGTACCGAGACGTTATTCCTGGTCTCCTGAAACACCGTTCTAAATTACATGTTGGAGCTTTTAAGGTACGAACGTTGTGTCAAATTTGGCAACGGTCTTCCTTAGCTAAAACTTTAGATTCTCGCGCCATCGATGTATGTTGCGTTTCGGAAACGCGCATACAAGATTCGAGTAGAGTCATTCACTTGACCTCACCATTTCTAGATAAAGAAGCAGCCCGATTTACTCTTCATGTATCCCGTAGCCCTGATGCTGCTCCGCGGGGTCTCGCTGGTGTAGGTACAGCATTGAGTCGTAGGGCAGAAGTATCTCTCCTAGACTGGATCCCGGTAGATAGTTGCTTGTGCGCTGTCCGACTGAACATGACGGTACGGACTCGTAAAGGTAGGGAAACTCGCCGTTACCTCTTTCTTTGTTGTCTCTCCCTACGCTCCAACTGAATGCAGTTCAGACGAGTTGAAAGATGAGTTTTACAGAAACCTCTCTAAACTTCTTCAGAAACTTAGGCGCTCGGGTAAAGTAATAATGGCCGGTGACTTTAATGCTCAAGCAGGTAGACTAAGTGAAAAGGAAAGACACCTGGATGGATCTTATGCTATCGCGGCTGATCGAAAAGAGAATGGCGACCGTCTGCTACAACTATGCTCATATAACCGCCTATTTCTGGCAAACACCAACTTTAAGCATAAAGTAAAACACCTTTTGACCTGGCGACCTTCAAAGTCTTCTCAATGCTGGACCCAACTAGATCACATCGCCATCAGCCACCGATGACGGGGTTTGATAGAGGACTGTCACTCGTTCTGGGGCACATGTTTAGATTCAGATCATGCTTTAGAGCGATCGCGTATTTGTTTGCGACTTATGGGACGTAGGAAAGCCACCGCAAGAAAACCTTTTAGGGTTCTACCTAATGATAGCAGAGCTATGAATAGATTTCAGAAACAACTAGAAAGACTATTAGGCGGCCATGTAAGTGATTGCCATCCGGAGGCAGCTTGGGATGATATCCAAAAAGGTTGTGGAAACAGCAGTGATATCCAATAGTACGGTAAACCATAAGTCTAGGAAGAAGCTGTGGATTTCAGTCGTATCCACCGAACTGATAGAGGCTCGTAAACTCCTCTCACCTGGTTCTGATCATGGTGAAGAGCGAAGTCAGATTAGGTGCAGGCTGATAAAAAGCCGACGCAATGATCGTGAACAGTGGTGGATGGAGAAAGCAAGGGAGATGGAAAAAGCAACGGCGACATGTGTTACAAATGCTCATCCACCAATTGCCTCGTCGAGTTATGTTTAACAATGCGGGGGTAAGTTAGAAGAAAACTAGGGGCGGCCAAACCAAAACATGACACAAATCCATGAAGTCACTCACAACGGGATTGAGTCATATTGGTAGGTGTCGACTGCCTGTTTGAGGCCCGCGAGATGATGGTAATCGATAGTTAGAGACCCTGAGTGACATGGCTCAAAACCGTATGCAGTAGCGCATATGCGTCCATTCTTTGTGTTTTCCCAAATTTTAATCTTCCGAATTGCTCATCACCGTCTATCTTACCCTTTGTAAATTTATTTAACTGAATTGTACATCTTGAATAATATCCTCGAACCATAATCTCTCCGATTACTGCTAATACTTTTACTACCTCTACTACTATGGGGTTTGTAGTGACAGTTGCGTCTCTGCGCTGACCCCGCACCACAGAACATCGCTCATCAAGGCAGTCGGTGGTCGGGCATTTGTGACACATGTCCCAACCACCTCAACTGATCAAGTGTCTTTACTTCATTTATTGATCTGCCACCCTTACCTATTACCCGTTTCCTAATAACAGCGTTGCTCACTCGGCTGTTCTAGGATACACGAGCAACGCTTCGGAGACACCTATGATCGAAAACCAGTAACCTACGAATGTCTTCTACTCTAACTGGCCCTGTTTCACAGCCGTAAAGTAGGACGGAGTGAACTACTGCACAGTACACTCGTCCTTTGGTTAGCAGACGGATATCTCGCCTACGCCATAAGTGACTCAAGTTGGCAAAAGCCAATCGAGCTTTCTATATCTGCGCTGAGATTTCATCAGTCACCAGGCCATCCACACTGATGACACACTTGACTGCTTCAGTCTCTATCCCTAGTTCATGTGCCGATACAAGCCAATCTTGAAGCAACATTTTGCATTTCCGTGGGGATAATCGCATCCTGAATATGCTTGCATTGTTTCTTAGGGTAGTCAGAAGACGCTGGATTTTATCTGCATCTTCATGAAGTAGAACTACGTCATCGGCATATTCTAAATATCCAGTGAATTCCCTGGTAGAATGTCCACTCCAGGAAATTCAGACAAAATAATGTAATATCTGGAAGTAGGTCTATGTCAAAATGAAACAAGAATGGAAACAGTGGACGTCCCAGAAGGACACCACTTGAAGTACCTAGTTCCGACGACAATTCGCCATAGGCTCTATCTCGCCCTGTAGTGTTCAAGTAGTGATCTTTTTTAGTGTTATCGTACCTTTTTATGAGAGACACTCACAAATTTCACAATCAACAGAGTCAAATACCGCCTTTGAACGAGTGTCTATGTTGTAGGACCTGGCGTAGTGTGAATATCTGGCCTATACATCCAAGTTCAGGTCGAATACCAGCCTGGCTTTCTCTAGTCTTCTCTTCACGAGCTTTCTTTAGACATCAGAGTATTAGTGGGGCCAATATTTTCGATAATATATTAGTTAGGTTGATTCCTCTGTGACTGTCACAAGAGGACTTTCGTCCTTTCTAATAGACTGGGACAATCAGCAATTGAGATCAATTGTGTGGGATTACGCCCAGTCTCCAGATTCTACCTAAGATCTCAGTCAATCTAACTGCTAAAACTGGACCACCATCCTTAAAAATCTCAGGGGTCAGTCTATCAGGAACCGCTGCTCTCCCTCGCTCCAGATTTCCAATAGCTTTTTCAAATTCATAAAGACTCGGAGGGTTTATGTCGGTTTGTCATTCAGGATGATTGGAGATCGTGGGCAACACAAGTTTGGTTGAAGGCCAGTTGAATTGATCCCTAAAGTGTTCTGCCCATCGGCCCAATCTCCTGGGTTGAGAATGAATGATGCAGCCGTTCGACCGAACATTTAAAAACTAGACATTCATTGAAAAGATGCTTTGGTGTAGTATATGGAACTCCTCGAAAGTACAAATGCACGTTTGCGCTGTAATTTGAATCCACAGAGTTCGTACCTGACAGTCAACCCGTTTTAGCGTTTAGTTCACTTAGTTATCATACAATTTTTATCAGTTGATACTCAGTTATCACCTGACGATACATGCGTTACGTCACTTGCCACGATTTTCACACTTAAACCATATGAATTATTCACGAAATTAATGATTAGTGAGGAGACGCATAATCATATCTACTCAAATGTTCATCATTATCCGTATTAAAATAACAGATTATGTTGCTAAGATCAGTTAGTCTGTCACTTCACTGATTCTTAATTGAAATTCTGGATCAAATACAAAAATTTTGTCACGGCTTTTACTTAGTACTTCAATTATACGACATGCTAATCAAGTAGTGAGTACACTGCTCAGTAGTTCTTACTTACTTACTTACGCCTGTTACTCCCAATGAAGTATAGGACGCCGACCAGTTTTCTCCAACCAACTCTGTCCTGAGCTTCCCTCTCCAGTTCTCTCCAATGTTTGTTCATTCCTCTCATATCTTTCTCTATTTCTCGGCGCAATATGTTCCTTGGCCTTCCTCTTTTCCTTTCACCTTGAGGGTTCCAAGTAAGGGCTTGTCTTGTGACGCAGTTAGGTGCTTTTCGCAGTGTGTGTCCTGTCCACTTCCGCTGCTTCTTCCTGATTTCCTCATCCACTGGAATCTGGCTTGTTCTCTCCCACAGTAAGTTGCTGCTGATGGTGTCTGGCCAATGGGTTCGAAGTATTTTGCGTAGACAGCTGTTAATAAACACTTGTATCTTCTGGATGATGGCTTTCATAGTTCTCCAAGTTTCCGCTCCATACAGTAGAATTGTCTTGACATTTGCATTGAAAATCCTGATTTTGGTTTTGGTTGGAAGTTGTTTGGAGTTCCAGATATTTTTCAATTGTAGAAATGCAGCCCTTGCTTTGCCGATCCCCGCCCTCACATCTGCATCGGATCCACCTTGGTTGTCTGTGATGCTGCTCAGATATGTAAACGTGTCAACGTCCTCCAAAGAATCTCCATCAAGCGTGATTTGGTTGACGCATGTTGTATTGTATCGTAGAATCTTACTTTTCCCTTTATGTATGTTGAGACGTACTCCTGCAGAGGCTGCTGCTACACTGGTTGTCTTCTCTTGCATTTGTTGTTGCGTGTGAGATGGAAGAGCCCGGTTATCTGTGAAGTTCAGATCGTCCAGCTGCGTCTTAGCTGTCCATTGGATACCGTGCTTCCCTCCAGATGCTGACGTCTTCGCAATCCAAACGATCACCAGGAGCTGCAGTCTTTCGTAGAATTGATCTTTATCGTTGTGATTGTAGTCGTTGGTAGGTGCATAGCTTTGCATGACGTTCATTGTAATGTCCTCCTTCTTTGTCTTGAAGGATGCTTTATTGATCCTTGATCCATGAGATTTCCATCTTATCAGTACCTTTTATGCTTTTTTGGACAGAATCAGTGCAACTCCTTTTTTATGTGAAGCATTTTCCTCTTCATGACCAGAGTATAACAGCAGTTCCCCTGAAGTAAATCTCAGTTGTCCAACTTACGTCCAATGCGTTTCGCTGATCCCAAGTACCTCCAGGTTGTATCTTCTCATTTCTGCCGCAACTTGAAATAGTCTTCCAGTCTCCCACAATGTTCGAACGTTCCATATTTCTAAAAGAATGGTTGCTCTGGTTGTCAGAAGAGGCATCGACCTCGTGACATTCGAGGGAACTCGGATATATATATATATATATATATATATATATATATATATATATCATCCGTCTAGAAAATAAATCCTTCTCTTCACCAATGATATGCATTCATCCTTTAAGGCATTTCTGATGACCGTCGAATAGCTTTCTGATTAGACCACTTCTGATTGGCTCACTACATCATTTGGAACATGTCTTATGTGTAGTTACATTTCATCTACCTCTGTATAATATAGTGATTTATAATTTAAAATCAGAAAGTAAATGCTAACTTGAAATCGTTTGCTATAACACAAAAAGATACATTCATCATATAAGTTTTTAAAAATCATAAGCTTTCTTATGATCAAATATATTTTTCATCTGATAAATTCTTAGATTATACATTCATACAATATTACTTATTTTCGTTTGGAATTCTGAGGAAAATAAACCGTCAGAAAAAATATAGAATATTTCCTAGACCTACTGACACATCGAATTTCACGTAAATCTCCCTAAATTCGTATGCTTGAGTGTTACTCTGTATCCTTTTGATGTATTGATCGATAATAAAAATGTGTGGCATCTTGAATGAATATATGTATGCATCTCTGTCACTTTCATATATTGTGTACATGTAAATAAATCTGTTAGCCGGTTAGATGATTGTTTCAATTATTAAAGCTTGAGAAATGTCAGCAGCTCTTAGCGTGAATTTGACTTGTAAAAATATTATTTTGATTTGAATAATTCTCAGCATTTTCTACAATTGAGTGCAAATATTTGTTTCCTTGGTTATTTTATAGATGTTTTATTTTTTCTAACTTTTGTTAGTACACTCACTATATAGAGTATACAAATGATTAAGTAGTATGCTTACTGCATATCAATGTACATCATCACTTAAATATTATAGTTGGTAGGTAAATTGTATCAATGTAAATATTTCTAAACTATATAGCCTTAATCTTAAATAAACGTGTCATGCATAAGCATACTTACTTACTTACCTATAAGACATGTTTATTCACAGTTATAAAAATAACATAGAATTACACTATTTTGAGCATTAATAATACTAGACATATATTCAAATATCACGTTTGTATATATATATATATATATATATATATATATATTCATGATTCATGTTACCAATTCAACAAATCTTGTATATATACATACATATGTATATGCACGCTGAGATTGTAATTTACGCTTCTTCTTAGTTTTACAATCAATGCTGATTTGATTAAATAAAAGGGGACGGTAGTTGAATTAATGACATCACTAATTAATATAACAAATAGGCAATATTTTCGAAAATATTCCACATATAATATAATATAATATAGAACTCGATATTATCCTTCTTTGCGTACTTTTTTATATCAAAGTTTTGTCTCTGACTCTTTACTCTAAGAAATCTACCGTGAAAAATTGTCCTTGTTGCAATCAGTCAGTCAGTTGCAATGTAGAACTTCGTACGTAAGTACATCAGTTCATGTTGCCATACCACATTAGCACAGAGATGTAATTGTCAATTCAAATCCAATAGTAGAAGAGTTAGTAAGGATATTAGAAGTAATCGGAGAGGTTAGGATTAGAAGATATTATTCAAGAAGTATGATTAAATGAGAAAAGTTTAGAGAGTCAAAACTAGAGGTGTTGAAGAATCCAGAAGATTAGAATTTGGGAGAGCAAAAAGAATAAATGCACCGGCGCCATTGCGAACGATTTTGAGCCATGTCATTCAGAGTCTCTAACCATCGATTATTATCATCTCGCGGACGCCAACCAGGTAGTCGACAATTACCGACATGGCTAAGTCCACTCGTCAATGACTTCATGGATTTCTGCCATGTTTTGGTTTGGCCGCCCCCTATAAAAGAATAATGGTACTAGAATATGAAGCAAAGTATTCCATTCGCTTATTCATCAAAGAGAACTGATTGGTTGTTCTTTCCTTATCTCGTTGTTTGTTTGTTTGTTCGTTTGTGCAATCTACCATTTAACAACCAAAAACACTTGTTTAGTAGTATGTATGAACAATCTTACTGTATTCATATAAGTTTCTTCTATTTGTACATAGAACAATAATAGTCTTATAATGAATGGTTTTGAATGTTGAATTGTTTAATAATGTGATACATGAAAAGAACTGTTTTGGTATTAGATAGTTGTAAGAAATCTGCAAGAATTGCTTAGTAGAGTTTTTGTGCTAGTTGATACGGGTCACCAAGGTGTACTTAAAATATTGGCCATACAGGGGGGAGGGATTATATTTGTGTGGGATTCGATCCCACCTTACTTAGTCTCACAATTCAATTCGCTTCATGCAGGACTGGGGTTTTTCATTATTTCATTAGTGGCTGTTGAGCAATGTCGTGTATATTTAGTTATTAGTACTGATTGAATTGTGTCTAGTAGTAAATCGTGGCAAACTTACTAGTCTAAACGATTGTGGATCGTTTATATTATGTTTTTATTTTAAGTTGTTGAAATTTACTAATGAGCAAGTTGATAACATCTTCAGCGGTGAAGTTCAGTGTGAAACGATCAAATATCAGAGGGAGTATCAACACAAATGCCAAACTTCTGTTTAATGCATTTGATAATAGTTTTGTCTAGAAAAACAACCAAAGCTATTCGATCAAACTCGTCAGCTTAGAGAATATGATAACAATAATTGATTTCTTAGTCAACACAAACTAGATATGAGACCTTAAACATATTTATTACCCTAGTGATTACAAGCCATTAAATAAGTTGTGTACATTGTTGTGAGCCACAAGCACACATCATATAATCTATGCTAATTGAGAGTAAATTTCTGTTCTAGAGTGGTAAGTATGATCGATCAATAAAAACCTTACCCATCATACAACATACGTCAAACATTATTTTATTACCAGTACAGGTGTATGTGAGAATGCCACATTTTGTTGACATGATGAACTGAAAGCCTGGTACCGTTAGATGTCTGTTTCGTAAAACTATTGAATTCACTAGTGGGAATCCTCAACACATTAGCCAGAGAACCTTCAGGCTTGTTCACAAACACTTGACCTATAGACTACTAATCCTGGATCAAATAATATTTAAGTCTAACTTCAATCGACACACTATTTCGTCCTACCTTTCTCTATTGTCTTCGCTCAGTAACTTCTTCATATCCGACATAGGTAAGATTCCTTGGTCATAGCTTTTCACTATAGATCTCCAAGAACTTCCTCTTCACGCTGGTCAGTAGTAGTGAGTAGTAGATTGTATTAACTGGCGAATTTATTTGTTGCTATTTTCTTTCTTTACATAAAAAAAATCTCTTCTATCGGCATAATTTACTCGCATAAATATTGAACTTAAATTAATCATATGACATTGTCTTAATTCATAATAGTAATCATATGTCACATATGACACTTTTATTCTAATTATTTCTATCCTTAAAATTATCACCGGTATGCAGACAATTTTTTATGAAAAATTCCATGGATTATTTACTTACCCTGGTCAATCAATCTACATTGTATTTTCAGACTATTTTACTTATTTGAAATCGTTTTATATTGGAAATTAATCAATCATTGATTAGTGATCAGTGTCATGTCTCTCATGTCAGTCCTTCTTAGTGCTGATCTAATTCTATCTATCAAGTTGGAAATGTGTATATATCGGTCCTAAAGCAGGTTAGTCGCAACTCAGATAAATCAACAGTTACGTCGGTGACATGAGATCCAGCCCTCGACGGTGCATTAGTTCCCTCGAGACTACAAGGTCGCCTTGCTCACAAATGCCAAGTAGCTTTAGAATTAGGTCAAGCAGTATTTACTACCAGTATTGGAAGTGATCCAATTATCAGTGATGGAGCTAAATGATCATCACACTACATCTCACATTGTATGAAACTAAAATTGTATCAGTTCAGTAGTTTCAATGGTTATGCGTTGTTCACTACAAGACATATAGATCTTAATTTCTGCCTCTAGGAGTGTTGTAAATGTTCACTTTTAATAAAGTACTTCCTGGTTTTCAATATGACGAACATAGTCTACATATTTTCTTAAGAGAAAAAAATGTTTCTTGTCACATCATAGCTGTTATTCTCAAGTTAACTAATGAGCACGTATTTACTCTGTCAGCATAGTTAGAACAATTTTGAAGTACTTAATTAATCTAATCGGATTTACTGACAAAATAACCGAGTTTGAAATAGTGAATTATTGAATGTCAATTTAATCTATCAAAATGTGATATATACGTCGAAGTGTTATGAATGCATACTACGAAGAAGTCCTATACACAGTCAATTAGAACTTTGAACTTATCTATACTGATTTAATTACTTACACCACCATATCACTAAAAAAAAGGGATGACATGTTCAACATGAGTACCATTGATAAATGGTAATGATGAATTGGGTATTTATCTATTATTCTATATGGAAAAGTCTACCCAGTTATATGATCACAGGTCCATTGGACAACTTGAGATAATAAGAAGTGGATAGTGACATTCCTACATCGCAGTAAACGATAACCGCTTCTCTAAGGAAGCAAAACCACTTTTTAAATGATGAGAGATCTATAGTTCAAGCTGATCTTTCTTGATTGCGTTATGTTTTCTAAGCTAAGGACATGAAGTTCGTGGGGAGAAGGTCAGAATTGTGAAAAATGATTCAGAGAACCTCAGACCATTTCTGGAAACATCAACTAATAGCTATATCGACAGAGACCCTATTCAGCAAAAGTTAACCAACCATGATATTTGGATTTAGCTAAACAAGATGGTCAACAGAAATGCAAAGGCGAAAGAAGCCGACAAAATCGTTGAGGACAATCAGTCAATAATACAAACTGATTTACAACTCGTGTAACAATTCAACAAATCATTAGTGATAAAAGCTCTGATAATGTCTAGAATTATAATGGAAGCATGACAATTATTTCACTAAGTTGAAAAGGTACAATATAACCGGAAAATATCGATACATCGATTGATTGTGATAATTGCATATGGTTTGAGTCTCGTGATAGATTTTTCTAGGTCATACATACATCCAGCTTAATAGTACACTATTTGAATAGAGTTGAAGATTGTAACTGAGGCTTCAGTGTGCACAACTTTGACTAAAAGTCATACAGGTCATATTTAAATTGTAAGTTAATATTATTTGAAAAACCAGTAGAAACGATTGTATCCAGTTAGAAAGACAAATGTTTTCGAATTGTGTTAATAGTTAAACTGAGCTGTAGAGTCTGCTAAATGAACGTCAGATCAAATTTCTTGGCTGCTTCTAATAAACGCAAACTAGATTTACATGATAACAAAAATTGGGCGAAGTACTAAAAGAACGCTTTACTCCAAGAGTGGTTAATATACGGAAAAATACTTACTTACTTATTTACGCCTGTTACCCCCAATGGAGCATAGGCCGTCCACCAGTTTCCTCCAACCAACTCTGTCCTGGGCTTCCCTCTCCAGTTCTGTCCAATTTTTGTTCATTCTCTATTTCTCGGCGTAATATGTCCCTTGGCCTTCCTCTTTTCCTTTCACCTCGAGGGTTCCATGTGAGGGCTTGTTTTGTGACGCAGTTAGGTGCTTTTCGTAGTGTGTGTCCTATCCACTTCCACCGCTTCTTCCTTATTTCCTCCTCCACTGGAATCTGACTTGTTCTCTCCCACAGTACGTTGTTGCTGATCATGTCTGGCCAACCAATACCAAGTATTTTGCGTAGACAACTGTTAATAAACACTTATATATATACGGAAAAATGAGGGTATTTATAAAGTTACTCATGACACTGTGAGGTCACTACAGCTGGACTTCCGGAAGTTTACGGAAACATACTTAATATAGAAGCGTGTTGGCTAGATATCCGATCCGATTTGCGGCACGTGATTCTGCATTTCTTAGATGTTTTTCGAAAATACTCTTCAGTACTATTCAGTGCTGGTTTGATGAAACGTCTCCTAAGGTTTCAGAACCCTCTAGAGATTTTTCTAAGGAATATTTCAGGACTTCCCAACTTGAGCAACGGTGAAATTCAAAAAATTCGTCTATTAAGGTGGAGGTCAAAGACAGACGACAAGAAAGCCTGGAATTAGGTTTTGTATTATTTGGCCCCCATCAGTAAGGTGTATTTACAATCTTGAGGGAATCAATGAGTACTGGAAGATTGGATCCTGTATTACCCAACCTCACAATCTCAGACGTCACTATCAAGCTATGACTGATTATATTTCTCCCAAATAGTTTCCCTTTTCAGTAATGTCGATTATGTTTGGAATTGTCTAGACCAAATTAGGCGATACTTGGAAAATTCCAACCATAAATATGATATCCTATCAGTAATTATTTCAGTTGCATGTTAGACGATTAAAAGTAGTTGGCGATAAGAACTACTTTGCTTCAGCTTTTATTATGAATAGGACTGATCACTAAGAGGGAATTGAAGTCCCCAGGTAGATTTGAACCAATGTCAATGTCAAAGTTCCAAACGTCACGATTGGACTATTCCGGTGTTGATTAAACTCCTTTTTATATTGACTGATCACTGAGTGATTACTAGTGTTATGTTCACCGATATATATATATATATATATATATATATATATATATATATATATATATATATACCTTCTAAATTCCAAGTATGTCTTGGTGACAAGTCACAACTAGTTTGAGAGGGAGTTAACTACTGACAATCTCCAACTAACCTGATCTACGTTCTTTAATCTGAATCAGTACAAAGGATAGTCTCTAATTCGTAAATAACATTATTTTTTTCACACACGTTCCCTGAAAAATTTGAACGACACCAATAAATGATGTTAACCGATTTTAACAAACTCAATTCTTATTCAATAGTTGTGTGTTCTACACAAAACCTGACAATGTGATCAATTCTATCGTGTATAGAAATAATAACAATTATAATCCTTGATTTACACAGTATTTTGTATGGGATTACAGCAATGAATTCAGAACAAAAACTATGCACAATTGAAAAAAATGCCCATTTTTCTCGCAAAACACCTAATCTATTTCATCTAAATGAATTGTCTATGGTTCATAAGTTTCTGTTAAGGATAAATGAAGAGGAGAACTGTTACCAACTAACAGGATGATATTTTTTTAAATGGATTTCTCAATAATGAAATCGGCCACATGAAGTCAACATTTTTTCAAAAGCTCACTGGTCTATTCTGTTGTTAGATGAATTAGAGAAAATCTAAAACAATAGTGATGTTGGAAATACACTGACCTTTTGGTAGGTAGTCGTCGCCCGAAAGTTTGAACAGGTCACTTATTATCATAGATATGTACTAACTTGACAATCTGCAGATAACATCAAAAGGAAACAACTGACCAATACTTCCTTGATGTTTACACCTATAAATCATAGGCTAACTGGTTTTAGAAAGCCATTTAAAATCACAATGTGCTGAACAATTGTTTCAACCTAGTACAGAAAACCTTGTCAATATGCAACCATTACCCTGCTAAGGAGCGAATCCAAAACCAACAACAATCTACATAAATATCCCACACTAACAGTGATAATGTACCCCCCAAATGACCAGTGTTAAAAACTCCAGGAACCGTAGCCAATGAAGTTCAACTATCTCGACACTTCTTATGATACACAGTACCTAGATCTGAAAGTGAAAAGTTCTACTTCCTCCCCCTCCATTTTACTACCGAATAATGTGAATAAATACTCCTTAGAATAGAAAGCCATTTCTTAGCCAATAATGTAGCGAAGGAGAACACAGGTGGGTCAACCGGATTGAATTTAACGAAAATTACAGAGTTACTCAGTAAAATCGGAAAACCATATTGTAAATCGTTAATTTGCAAAATATCAGTCCATCATATCGAACTGGACTGTTCCTGTTGCAAAACATCAATCCATTGTCACTACTATTCATGCGTTTCATACAAATTCCATTGTGTTCTAACTCTTCCTTTCTTGATCTTCCTCCATCTTCTGCTGCCAGACATTACGTTGACACTCATGTCATATACTACTTATAAGTAGCTCACACCACAATAATATGTATTCATCTTTTAGGATATTTTCTGGTGTTAATCCAATAGATTTCTCACTAGATTACTTCTGAATGGTTCAGTATATCATTACTCACTGATAGTGTTATCTATATCTCCAATCAAATTCAGTTAAAAAATATAAAACCACTAGATACTAACTAACTAATTGGTTTGGAAACATAAAACCTCACTGAGAAGCTTAAACTTTTTTAGTTTTCAATCTTTAACAAGTTTATACATGTACATGGTTACTATAGAGCTCTCTCTATACCAATAATTCCTTCACTAGCAAAGTCAGTTTCTAATTTTAAGAAAATATTAACTTTCAACCATTGGATAAACTCATTGTAATTTAAACAAACAAACAAATCAAAAAAAAGGAGTTGTTTATCTAATAAGTGTGTACATGTAACTGAATGAAGAAAAAAAACATCATGATGATGATGAATAGAATTTTTGAATTTTTTATTATTTTTATCTGATAAATCATCATAACATGTTCTCTTCTGTTAATATTAATAATAATAATAATAATAGTTAGTGAATGATGACGAAGCGTACATGAAGGAGTGTGTGTGTGTGTGTGTGTGTACACTCCTGCATTGACTGAAGTAGAAATCAAAGAATCGTCTAATAATGAATAATGCATAGTGAATAAAGCTCTTCAAACACTGGTATTTAAAAGCTATGCAGTAAGAATTTCTTGTAATGTAGTTTGAGTTAAAATGATTTTTTCGGGCAGAGTTTTGGAGATTTGTGTTTTTTACACATTTGAAATCATCAATCAATCATTGTGGTTAGACCAACATTAGAAACCTGGAAGAAGGACTGAAGCACGGCCGTTTTGTCCTGGTATGGGACTCATCAGTGGCAGTGTGCATCCACGACATTAACACCGTTGGATACCGGCCCAGTGGTCCGATGGTTAGGCGTTCGCGCGCAAGACTGAAGATCCCGGGTTTGAATCCTGCGAGGTGCAGGAGTCGTGGATGTGTGCTGCTGATGAGTACCATACCAGGACGAAACGACCGTCCAGTGCTTCTTCCATGTTTCTAATGGTGGTCTAACAATGATCGATTGATGATTTCATATGACTTATTTTCTTTTTTTGAGATCAGCTATGGTTTGGTAATATTTAATCTGTTTGTAGTTTGAAGTAGAGTTTATATTACTCTTTTTAGTTTTCATGTTCATGAACCGAAACTCAAATTCCAGTGTATTTCACTTGAAGCGGTGAAAAGCATTTTTACCTTGAATTATTGAGTGGATGAGTGCAGCAATTATCCTATTTAAAACGTATGAATGTATAATCGTTTTCCCATGGATTCAATTACTAACAACACACTAAGTATACTATACTAGTGATAAAGTGACTGTATCCAGTCGATGCACTCCAGATGCATATAACACCACCGATACTGACTGATCAAGTTCAGTCCTCATTCTGAACAACGTTTAAACTAAGGATCAATACTTATTATTAAGCACAGCTGGATAGTGGAGTCCTGGATGTACGTTACTCGTTATTTAGGTCTCACCATCTGGGTGTACCTATATCCATGTTAATGTGATCTCTGAGACTCGAACCCAATATCTTTTGCCTCAAACATCAACATGATTTCTACTTAGTTATTAAATTCAGGCTGTGCCTCAAAACGGTTATGACTGTTGCCAATACATATGCTAAAAGGCATTAATCACTTGTAGTCCTTAACATTAACAACGAATAGATTCAAACCGTTACAACTGAATTTCCTTCATGAACTGATTTCATTTGAAAGTATCATAAAAAAATCATATGATTTTATACAACTGTGTTCATTTTAATAATAAAACGTTTCAACTAGCACCTCTTCACGTCCATTAAATCTTTAATAAAACATGTTATAATTGAAACGATCTGTTAATCTTTAAGCTCACTTTTCCAGCATAAAATTTCTCTTATCCCATTTGTTACGAAGGTTTTACTTTGAACTTACATCAATTAATAACTGAAATCTCTAATATATTGAATTAATTTACATTACACTCTCAACCAAACTACAACACAGTATACCTGCAAGGGACTACATTCGAGATAGGTTCTTAACTAACCATTCACTTCAATCAATTCTAACCAGTTTAATTCCTGTCTGTTGTTGTGAGCAAGGCAGATGATCATATTATGTGGCCAATAAATTAACATTTAAAATAAAGATTATTATATTTTAACTCCAGGATAAAAAATTAACGCATTTCTCGAACGACTTGATTGTTATTCAATGTTCGATAAAGTGAGAAATTGTTGATCCACTTAGTTACTATTCAGTTCTCATTCCAAGGACAAAACAGGTGTTGAATTATTGTCTAATTTCATAGTAACCGGATTCGTACAAAGCTGATGATAGAATATGAGAGTAGAGAGGTGTATTTATTTACCTGCTTACCTAGGATGATGTAATATTTATCGTAAATCGACCTGATAATCAAATATATACATTTTTCGGACTTTGTCCTAATACAATGTAAGAGAAACTTGGTCAAATGCTTGGCCTACACAGAAGAAATTATTTGTTCTGATGAAATCCTTTAAAAGGAACTAAAACTAATCATTTACTAAGGTAAAAATACGCTTATTCATCAAATTTCCAAACATATATATATATATATATGAATAGTCATTGAGAGTATTTTCAGTGCACCAAGATTATATATAAACTACCTAGTTTCTCTGACTTTATGTTGATTTATAATTTCAATTGCTTTTGTGGTGCTAGTTATTAATTAGAGATGTACAACTAGGGAAAAAAACCTCCTCGTATTTCTTTCTGATTATCAATCCTCCTGATCAATAAAACGACAAAACAAGCTAATAAGAAAAAAAAACTTTATCACACAGTTCATTTAATTGACATGAGACATTGATTAAAATGCAGCTTTGAAAGTTAGATATAAAATCTCACCAAATTTATCCAATGATTCTTCAGTCTGACGCTTACATATATAAAAAATTTATAAGAATATCTATTTCAATAAAACTTAATCTCTTCATAAAGTTCACTTTTGTACAGTCAATGAATTCATACTGGTCTACTGATTTTTGCAAACTTCAATTTAATAATTAAATTTTAAATAACCTGTTTATATAATCAACTTATTTCTTAATTGTTGCTGCATTCATTTTGCTAATTATTTAATAATCTCATCTTATAACATAACATAAAACATTTATATTTATAAATCAAGGCGATTCATGGAGATGATAGTATTTTCCCAAATGCATATACACGAGCTAGACAAAGGGCCAGCTGTATAACCACTGAAAACATAAACGCACTGGACAGTCATTTTGTCCTCTGATAAAGGACTGTTTAAAGGAATACATACATACATATTTCTTAGCTCAATCTGTATTTCTAATGTGCCAATGGATACATTTGTGAAATAATACTGATGTAACTAAAATCATTTATCAATTACACAGTTGACAAGCTGACATTAGGCTCCTTTAATAAGTTACCATAAATTAAGCCAAAAAAGCGGCCAGTATATGAAATGAATTCAATTGTCATAAGACAGTTAGTTACATTCCCTCAGTTCTTCTCTGTGTTTCGTTTATTTTCTAAAACAAAAATACAAAATAATCACAAAATATATGTGATTATTTGAATTTCAACTTTGTCTATTTATTTTTACGATCTGTCACTGTAGTTACGTACCACCAGCATATCTTTGTCGATTTTATTGCAAAAATTTCTTGTTTTCGCTTGATAGAGAAATTCTTAACAGAATTGGGTTACTGAAATAAATATATATGTGTATACGTACGTATGTGTGTATGTGTTTGTATGAATGTCTGTACTGAATTATGTGACACATAACAGACATGACCTATTCCAGATCAAATCTCATTTGATAATAAGTTTGTAATTGATAATAATAAAAATATTAATTATTACCTATATACGTCAATAATTTATGTCATTATTATTATTATTACTACTAATACTACCATAATTATCATCTAAGGACTTGTAAGTGATGACATAGTACTGCCTAATTAACTTTGTCTATGGATCTTTGTATCATTTTGTTTAGCATACACCTTAGAATGACCAACAAAATAATTTATTGTTTGTTTTCGCATTGAAAATAGATTTCAAATTATTGAACCGGTTCATATCGTTTTTTTATATCAAACTGATATTAACTATGAGAAGCAGAATAATGTTAACAATTGGGAACAAACGATTTCATAGGGGAGTTTCAATCTCTCAGCTGGATGGTTTGGTTTTGGAGCTTTCATTGTTATTTCGAGAAACATTATCAGAATAAATTTCAAGTAGATGTGAAGCTTACGAATTTATCCACACATGATAACTCCCCGCTGACCAGGTCGACCTCAATCTTAATTGGTTGTTTGTGACTTAACTTGTTCATATCTGCATCTTTATTTTGATTGAATCTGAACAAAAGAAAAGTGTCAGCTATCAAAAGATTATGGATAATCTTTGTTGACAAGTATTTGAGTGAGGTCGGCTATCGATTAATGGTTTTATATGACCTATTGTTGACTATCTCAGAAAAGGATAGCTGTATCATTTATTCTCAATCCAGGAGACTGGACCGGTAGACAGAACACTTTAGGGACCAGTTCAACTGGTCTTCAGCCGCACTTCGGTTGCCCACGATCCCCAGTCATCCTGAATGGCAAATCGATTTAAGTCCCACTAGTCTACATGAAGTTGAGAAAGCTATAAGAAATCTAAGGCAAAGTAGAGCAGCAGGTCCTGATAGGCTTACCCCTGAGATATTTAAGGATGGTGGTCCAGTTTTAACGGTTAGACTGACCGAGATCCTAAGTAGAATCTGGGAACTGGATGTAATCCCATCTGACTGGTCTCAGTCGATAATTGTCCCAATCTAAAAGAAAGGACAAAAGTCCTCTTGTGACTATCACAGGGGAATCAGTCTAAATAATTTAGTTTCTAAATTGTTAGCCTCGATTATACTTAGACGCCTAACTAGAGCTCGTGAAGAGCAGACTAGAGAAAACCAGTCTGGTTTCAGACCTGGACGTGGCTGTATAGACCACATTTTCATACTACGACAGGTCCTGGAACACAGACACACATTTAGGCGTCCTACAATAGTTGTGTTCCTGGACGTTAAGGCGGCATTTGACTCTGTGGATCGTGAGGTTCTGTGGCAGTGTCTGTCGTTGGAAGGTGTACCAAAGAAGTACATTAACCTTTAACAAGCTCTTTACTCGAACACCACTGGTGGAGTGAGGGCTTATGGCGAACTGTCATCTGAATTCTCTACATCAAGTGGTGTCCGTTGGGGCTGTCCACTTTCCCCATTCTTGATTAATTTTGTCATAGACATGCTCCTAGATATAACCCCATCTTCGTTCGACTTTTCAGGAGTATAACTTCTACCAGGAGGCCCGCTTATTGACTTAGAATATGCCGATGACATAGTTCTATCCGGTGAAGACGCTGACAAAATGCAGAGTCTTCTGACTACCCTAAGCAACAATGCAAGCATGTTCGGGATGCGGTTTTTCCCCTCGAAATGTAAAATGTTGCTTCCAGACCGGGTTGCGTCGGCACCTGAACTAGTGATAGGGAGTGAAGTAGTCGAACGTGTAGACCGCTTCACTTATCTTGGGAGTCTCATCAGTGCCGATGGTCTGGTGACTGATGAAATCTCAGTTCGGATACAGAAGGCTCGATTGGCTTTTGCCAACCTGCGTCACTTATGGCGTAAGCGAGATATCCGTTTGCTGACTAAAGGACGAGTGTACTGCGCAGTAGTTCGCTCCGTCTTACTTTATGGCTGTGAAACATGGCCAATGAGAGTAGAAGATATTCGTCGGTTACTACTGGTTTTCGATCATTGCTCGTGTATCGTGGGACAACTGAGTGAGCAACGCTGTTATTAGGAATCGGGTGCTAGGTAAGGATGGCAGATCAATGAGTAAAGTGGTGAAACTACATCAGTTAAAGTGGTTGGGAGATGTGTTACGTATGACTAACCACCGACTGCCTTGACGAGCTATGTTTTGTAGTGTAGGAGTAGGTTGGAAGAAAGCTAGGGGCGGCCAAACAAAACATGGCAAAAATCCATGAAGTCACGGACAAGCGGGCTGTGTCACGTTGGTAGATGTAGATGGTTGGGGTCCGCGAGACGAAAGTCACCAATGGTTAGAGACCTTGAATGACATGGCTCAAAATCGTTTGTAATGGCGCAAGTGCATCCATTCTTTGAGCTCTCTCAAATCCTAATCTTCTGGATTCGTCAGCACCTCTACCTTTGTCCTTCTTAACCTATCTCACTGTATTATACTTCCTGAATAATATCTTCAAACCCTAGTCTTCTTCATTACCATTAATACCTCTACTATCTCTATCACTATGGGATTTGATTTGATTTTAACATCTCTGTACTAATTTGGTTTGGCAACCTGAATTTATCTATATGCGTACGAAGCTCTACGTTGCAAACTATGAATATTCTACAAATTGATGAATAAGTTTATGTATTTTCATCAGCTGAAAAGCTTATAACATACATTTTATCACGTAACCATAGTCTCGACATCAATGCACTTTGTTGACTCATGTAGAAATAGGTTAACAGAAAGCTAGGAAACCTAACTCAAGACATGAAATAATCAAACTTTAAGTTGAGCAATGTTAGTAACATAATGATAGATCATCTGGTTCAGATCCGAATAAAAAACTATAATCGATTGTTGGAGATGTTATATGTCATGATTCCGAATCGATTTGTGCTCAACGCCTAATTGTTGTAAATCAATCAATCAAACACATAGAACATCAATCAAAATAACGTTTAACACCAGAAACATTGAGTCAGCTCTAAATCATTATTTCTTCACAACTCGATGACTCATTTCTTTCGAATCTGTGTCTTACTCCAGAAGCCCCGGAAGCTGACCTCCACAGAATTTATCATATTTCGAACAGATATAGTTTATGTAACAAACATATCAGTTGAGTCACATCATAGATGGATAGAATCAATTTAAATACGAGAAAGTCATAAGTGGCAATAAATAGAGAATACTGTGAACAGTAGACTGGCAAGATTAGTATTGATCGATTACACAACAACACTACTTAATGATGTAATCAAGAACCCATAACAAAACATGAAATAATCTAGTTATTTAATCACTCACTATACAATCAGAAAATACATATTATTAAAACAGTGTCACTCTTCAAAATTACCATTGTAGGAATCAGGTGTAAAACATTGATACATAGAAGAATTCGCTCTATACATACTTCTGCTTAGTAGACCATCTTACTGTCTATTTTATCAAGTCTCTGTAACATGAATTGTTTTGTGAATAAGAGGCTGTTCTTATTCATCAACTTTGTAAAATTAAAACCGTTTCACAGTTTATTTTATATCTGGATTCGGCATGTATAGAGAAGAGATTCTTACATGTCTCACTAACGAATATTCTGTTGGATATATATAAAAACATTGTGTCATCAATTTATGAAGTGTTTTCATCTACACTTCATCGACAAGAGCTATTCAACAGACAGAAGAGTCTTTTCCCAACGAGTCAATCAAATTCGAAATCAGGGCTGTTGGCATTTTGCACGTAATTCAAATTGTGATGACAACTGGTATGTATTTTATTAAAAGTTCAGTTAATTCTGCCACTATTTCAATACTAAGATTATTATTGTAATTGGTAACGATAGGGAATAATGCGGAATGAAGACTACGATTTATGAATGTTAGAAAATAACGTGCAATACTCATCTATACGGCCACAAACCATTCTTCCACTCTATTCCTAAGCATGACTGTGCCTCTAATCCTAACCCGTTGTTCAATTTTGGGTTTTATTACAATACGTTATTCATTTATAATATCACCTGTTCTCTGATTGCTTAAAAATCAGTCTTACTCTGTCAAGGTCTTTCTACGAGTCTCTGAATCTTGACATTAAAGTTTGCGTTCACAATTTTTATCAGCTCTAGCTTCACTACTACTACTTAATATTTGCGAAAATCCGGCCGATGTACAGAATTTCTACCAGAACAATCGATGTAATGAATAGAGACTGAATAATGATAACCCTGGATAGTTTTGTACATGTTAGATAAGTTACTGGATAACTGGTATTCAATACTTCAATTGATAGATAGCACACTAGCGTTTAAAGCAGAATGTGCTGGTGTTATGGTGTGTGATTACTTGGACGAGAAGACAATAATGTAGGAGAAAGTCTATTCAGCTACTGAATAATTTGCAGAAATACTCATCTGCACATATACATTTCTTCCTGCCAAGAAATGGGTCCATTTATGGACCAGTGATATACGTTCATCCTTTAGGACATTTCTGAGGGTTATTAAATGACCTTCTCGCTCGGACACTTCTGATTGGCTCTCTATACTATCTGGGCTGAAGTCTGACTGTGAACATCTATACTAAAATGCATTTAGATCCATTTGACGAATTCCGAATGGGACGAAACGAATGTTTTATGATTCTTACACTAACTATCGTCTAACTTTATTCAAAACCTGTGATCGATTGTTGATAACGGGATAATCCGGTCGGAATGCACACCTGAATATCAACAACAAAAAGATGCACACTCTTACACATGAAATTCGATCAATGATAACGATTGAATGACTTTAGTATTCCATGTTATCAAACAAGATGATATTAACACTATCCGAGCCACGAGATTGAGAATGGATAAATTTCCAAATGAATTACTAAAAATATGAGAATAAACATTATGAAATATTAGTAAAGGTTCATGATTTAAATGTGAATGAGTAAATATTATATTGTTCAGTGTCATAATATCTGAGACTACTATACTTATGTCTGGTTCATTTATAGATCATAAATATTAAAATTATTTTCATTAAAAGCTGAATTCATTCTCACACTGATCTTCCCATTCCCTCTACACTTTTATCATCAAGATGAATATCTATCAACTATTTAGTTGTAAAATTAAACACAACTTGTTTCTTCCTTACTATAAACATCAATCAATCAATAATGCGCACTGCTGATGAGTCCCATACCAGGACGAAACGGCCGTCCAGTACTTCCAGGTTTCTAATGGTGGTCTAACAATGATTGATTGATGATTTTAACTGTTTAAAAACACACATGTGTAAAACCTCATCCATACGCATATCGACTTTTGTCTTATTTCATATGTTGTGAGTTCTTTTTTCCCGAGAGTTTCTTTGAATTCATGGTAATTCTTTGAATTATTAAATGCTGAATAGATTTTATGAAGATTTGATCGCTTGTTAGAATATTTCAAGTACAATATGCCAGTTCCGTAACGCGTTTGACTCCACCGCTTTTGGAAAAATGAATAGGTTTTCAAGTGCATACGAGGATTTTGACCATACGATCAGATTCTTATTTACGTATGTCTGCAACACTTGGTTTTGAATCAGACTTCAGATGTGACTGTTTATTGCTTAACAGGATGACGTCTAGTTTCATTGAGGATTTTTTGGGGTTTTTCATGTCCCAGCAACACACATCATTGAACGGTCTTCTTCTTGAGGTACCTGAATAGGAACTTAGGAATATAGTTGTCTTGTCTCCCTGAGAGCTTAACCACTAAGCACAACTTACTCACTTGCTCTTGTCACCCCCAATGGAGTATAGGCCACCGATCAGTGTTCGCCAACCTACTCTGTCCTGGGCTTCCCTTTCTAGGTCTGTCCAATTTTTGTTCGTTCTGCTCATATCTTTTTCTACTTCTCGGCGTATTGTGTTTCTTGACCTTCCTCCTCTTTTCCTTTTACCTTGAGGGTTCAAGGTGAGGACTTGGCTTGTGACACATTTGGGCGCTTTCCGCAATGTGTGTCCTATCCACTTTCACCGTTTCTTCCTGATTTCCTTCACCGCCGGGATCTGGTATGTTTTCTCCCACAGTAGGTTGTTGCTGATGGTGTCTGATTAACAAATCTGAAGTATTTTGCTTAGACAACTGTTAATGAATACTTGAATCCTCTGGATGATGGCTTCTTTCGTGGTTCGCCAAGTTTTCGCTCGATATACTAGAACAACTGATAACTTTATTTCAGTATTTCTTGATGTGTCAGCTTCGAGGTTTAAAAAAATCGCTCTTTACAACGGAAACCTGTTGGCCAAGTTAATTTGAACACCAACATTTTCGGCTCTGCTTTTTTCATTGTGGGTAGGACATATCACGATAGGTGTTGGGTTTCTGATGTAGACACCTATTACTGTCATACAGTCAGCAATACAAATTCTCCTTCAAACCTTAGGTTGCTGCTTTACTTTTCTCCAACCGACCTTCCTAAAATGATTTTGTCTAAGGGAATATTTGTTCTAACCAACATATTTTGATTTGATTATCACGGTATACAAGCCCAGACGATCGAATCACGTTAACAACTATGATCAGAAGGACTACTGATACTAACACGCGGGCTAAACTGAAGTAGATTAAACACAATTCAAACGAATTACCGATCGTTTAAATATACACATCTTTCATTCACATGGTCTTAAGTTCAAACACAAGTTCATTTACCTTAGTCTAATTAGAGTGATAGTATCAGTAGCACTTTACGCTTGAAGAACAACTCAAAACTGAAAATATGTGTGTATTTGATTCATGAGTTTTATGCAAACAAAATTAGCAATTATACAAATTAAAACTACTGATGTGAAAAAAAGACTTGAGAAAGAATAAAAATTCAATCATGTTTTTTTTTCAGAATTTTTGTTTATCAAAAATAAAGCCTTCTAGCTTATTAAACAGCTGATTGTCATCAATTCATGGTATTATTGATTTCCGTATGTACACGTACATTTGCGCATATGCACGTTGATCGTGTGACAGACTGACATAAAGAGATAGATATAAGCCAACATGAATAGATAGATGAATAATGCATAGACATGCATCAGCACTCAGTCACTCACTCACACACACACACACAAGTGCAAATGCAAGAACGCTAATGAAATTTCCCATTTCATACAATTGTTGATTAATCAGTCTGTAATGGAATAAGTCATAAACGCGAAATTTACTGTTCATGATTTTGCAAGTAAAAAAAGAAATAATCAGTTGATAGAGTGTTTTGAAAATTTGTGTGTGAATGATCGTCATAATTGATTATCTGTATTGGTTTGAGTGAAAACACATCAGTAAGTAGTGAGATAGGTAATATTTGAGATTTTGCATTGGGTTTATAGGAAAACAATTTTGTCAGAAACATAGTAAATGGAAGCTATGGCTTAATCCTTTACACAAATGTGACTTCCAATCAACTAAGTATGCAAGTTTTATATTCTATTTTGATTACTTTGTATTGCATTTCCGGGAAGTAATCATTGACTTAAAGCCGAGCACGTAATAAATCATATACGCCTCATAGGCAACTTTGTAGAAGCTTCATATTGTCAGAACCTGTTGTACTATCATTGAATAGAGATAAAAGTGCACAGAATCTGAAAACATATGATATGATTACTCGTTTAGATACAAATTATTTTCTTACCTGGTTCTTCCGTCTGATCGTTGTAAATATTTAAACAGATCATGTAATTTGCATTGATTGATCGCTGAATATTTGCCAATGTTATCTAACAAGCACTTCTTAGTGGTGACCGAATTGTGTCAATTGAGTTACAAATCTCTACTTGGTAAATGAGTTAGCCTCATATTAACAGTGTAGGAGGGTTTTGGAGAGATTGTAAAATAATCATAGTTTCCTTGTAAGGCAGTTCTTAAAAGTTTACACTGACAAGCGCATATCCAGAAATCGTAAACAAGATCATAGACCTTGCAAATGAGCTTGACCTACAGACCACCATTTGTTTAAGTAACAGATTGCACTAATTGAAGTAACTCAATAACTCAGTTTCATGGTTACGATTTAAATATCCAAATCTGCGGACCAAAACAACTCTGGTGTTCTACATAAAAACAAAAGTTATTCAAAGTAAAATTGCTTAAGAACCATTGTTAACTGCAAAAGCATTTATTTAAACATTTAAAAAGGCAGTTGTTTGTCCCACACAGAATACTTAGTGCAATCTCAATATTTTCAAGTTGAATAATAGGCCTGAATGGTAATTTCCATTAAATTGTATGCTGTTCCACGGCCATGTTAAAATGTAAAATAAAGGCTTTTGTAGGCGGATTATTACTAAACCAAGCTTAACAACCACATTTATTGAAATAAACATGAGTATTTCTGCAAATTACTCAGGAGCTGAATAGACTTTCTCCTCCATTCTTGTCTTCTCGTGCAAGTAATCACACACCATAAACACCAGCACCTTCTGCTTTAAACGCTGATGTGCTATCTATCCATTGAACTGTTGAATACCAGTTATCCAGTAACTTATACTAACATGTAGAATAGTATCCAGGATTCTCATTATTCAGTCTCTATTAGCCTACGTACATCCTAACCGAATTGTCATTTAGTCATACCGTACACCCATCTGACCAGTACCAAATACGATAATGCTCTCATTTTGAATCATACTACTAGTCACTATCCAACTATAAAAGAAATTTCCCATCAATTTGTTTGAAAATACTCCTCATTATTAAATGATATATTCTGTTTGAATTAATAACATACTGATTATTTGTATTTGAATAATTTACGTTCAATCATCTTACTACTACTGATACTACAGTCAAGAGCCTCTTCAGTAATTTGATGACATCAATGATTCTGTTAGAAATTCTATGCATTGACCGGATTTTCGCAAAATTTTAAGTAGTCGTAGCAAAGCTACAGCAGATAAAAATTGTGAACGCAAACTTTAATGGCAACATTCAGTGACTGACTGGTAGAAAGACCTTGACACCGTATGCCTGATTTTTAAGCAATCGGAGAACAGGTGATATTATAAATGAATCACTTATTGTAATAAGACCCAAAATTGAACAACGGGTTAGGATTAGAGGCACAGTAATGCTTAAGAATACAGTGGAACAATGCTTTGTATCCATATAGATGAGGTACTTCTGGAGTCAGTTATTTTATTTGAAACGTCAAAATTATTCATGTTATTTTCTAACATTTATAAATCGTAGTCTTCATTCCGCATTATTCCCTATCGTTACCAATAATAATATTAATAATAATCTTAGTATTGAAATAGCGGCAGAATTAACTGAACTTTCAGTAAAATACATACCAGTTGTCATCACACTTTGAATTGCGTGCAAAATGCCAACAGACCTGATTTCGGATCTGATTGACTCGTTGGGAAAAGACTTTTCTGTCTGTTCAGTAGCTGTTGTCGATGATCTATGGATGAAAACACTTTATAAATTGATGACACAGTGTTTGCGTATATATCCAACAGAATATTCGTTAGTGAGCGATGTAAGAATCTCTTCTCTATACATACCGAATCCAGATATAGAATAAACTGTGAAACGGTTTTAATTTAACAAAGTTGATGAATAAGAACAGCCTCTTATTCACAAAACAATTCATGTTATATAGACTTCCTAAAACAGAGAGTAAGATGGTTGGTTTACTAAGCAGAAGTATGTATAAGGGAATTGTTCTATGTATCAATGTTTTATACTTAGTTCTTACAATGGTAATTTTGAGGAGTGACTCTGTATTTTTTTATATGTATTTTCTGATTGTGTAGTGAGTGATTAAATAACTAGATTATTTCATGTTTTGTAGTGCTGTGTAATCGATCAATACTAATCTTGCAAGTCTATTGTTCACAGTTTTCTGTATTTATTGCCACTTATGACTTTCTCGTATTTAAATGTATTCTATCCGCATCTATGATGTGACGCAACTGATATGTTTGTTACATAAACTATATCTGTTCGAAATATGATAAAATTTGGGGGGAGGCTGGCTTCCGGGAGTCTGGAGTAGGACACAGATTCGAAAGAAATGAGTCATCGAGTTGTGGGGAAATTTAGGATTTAGAGCTGACTCAAGATTTCCGGTGTTAAACGTTATTCTGATTGATGTTTTGTATGTTTGTTTGGTTGATTGATTGATTTACAATAATTAGGCGTAGAACACAAATCTAATCGGATCATGACATATAACGTCTCCAACAATCGATCATAGTTTTCGTCGGATCTTAACCAGGCAGTCTATTATGTTACTAATATTGCTCAACTTGAAGTTTGATCATTACATATCTTGAGTTAGATGTTCCAGCTTTCTTTTACCGTTTGTCTACATTAGTCTGCAAAGTGCATTGATGTAGAGCCTATGGTTACGTGATAAAACGCATGTTATAAGCTTTTTAGCTGATGAAAATACATGAGCTTATTCACCAATTTGTAGAATATTCATAGTTTGGATGACGAGACGATCTTATCTAGACTACAATTGGAAACCAGGAAACAGTGCGCACAACCATTTTTCTTGGTTTTCAGCAGTAGTAGTCGAGATCCGATCAGTTCGTAATCCAAAGTATGATGAAAAGTCTTAAATAAATCATCACTTGAGAAAATTGGATTCATAATGAATGTGGAGAATTGTTTTATTATTCTTTCATACTTGCTAAGAGATTTATATCTTCTGTTTATATCATGTTCAATCTTTGGTCACTATGATTGAAAACAAGTAATGGATCATAGTCATTAGAAAATCCTTGTCCTTATACACTTAAGTTTTAAGCTTTTTTTAACAATAGGTCGGTTGTAGGAAACCATTAAACTGATAGTCCATCTCAGTTAACTACTTGTCAACAAAGATTATTCATAATCTTTTGATAGCTGACCTGTTTTCTTTTGTTCAGATTCGATCAAAATAAATATGCAGATATGAACAAGTTAAGTCACAAACAACCAATCAAGATTGAGGTTGACCTTATCAGCTGGGAATTATCATGTGTGGATAAATTCGAATGCTTCACATCTACTTGAAATTTATTCTGATATTGTTTCTCGAAAGAACAATGAATTCTCCAAGACCGAACCATCCATTTGAGAGATTGAAACTCCACTATGAAACTGTTCATTAATTTGATATCTATTTTCAGGTTATATCAACTCCTCTCTTTGTTCTCTTCTCTTCCATAGTCCATGTGAACTTTTCGTTGATGCAGATATGGTCGACTTTGTTCTGAGTAGTGTGATCCGGTGAAATTCATGTATGCGTTTGTGTGTTGCAACTCAATAATTGTGTGACGATTTACCCACAAAGCATTTTAAAGAACTATGGTTTAGTTGCCAGTCAAAACTACTCAAAACAAATCTCTGTGACTAAAAGTTAAATTCAACGGAAATTCGTCTACATATGTCATAGATAACATGTTAGTAAGTGATGCAGACTACTGTTGGCACTGGAATGTAAGACGCTCTATTCCCTCTATTCAGGAGTCGTCAGTTTGATGTACTATCATCTCATATTTGATGTTTTCCTTGGGACTCGAACTCAGTACCGTTAACTTCAATTGCCTTTACGTTAGCTGCTGAGTCCAGTTAGCCACTCTGTTTTTCAACGAGTACGAGATTCAATTTAGATTATTCCATTGTTTATATTTTGACTCATATTTGGTTAGTCTTTTTGACAGAAGTGTATCCTATACGCATTGCCTCAAACAGAAGACATTATGACACAATGCTCATGGTAATCTAACATATCAACTAAGACTGATGAGACCTCAGTCGAAATATCTTTGACGGGATAATCCGAACTATTTCAAATTGAAATTGTTTGCTGTGAACATTTTAAAGGACTCTAAAGTATCCAAACGGCCTTATGTAACAAACTTATTGTTTGAATATATATGAGGATGCCTTGTTAATCGAGACAGCTACTCACTCTAGGCAATGTTTCAAGGTCGCTCAGTGTTATTGGATGAATTAATTTAAAAGTTAATACTTTGGGGCGCCAATTCAGTGATATAGACATTAGGCATTCGCATCCAAAGAGGACGTTTGTGGGTCCTACTGTCGAATGTGAGGTCATGGATACTCACTTATGAATAGTCTTATACTAGAATGTAACGGCAGTCCAGCCCCCCCAAGTCCTCACAAGCGGTTCAACCAAGGTCATTTCGAGATTCAAGGTATAGTAATTGAAAATAATAAAAAAATCTTCGAAATAAGTTTTATGTTTACTAAAACCATGTCTGTCAAGTACTACTTAGTGTAAGTTATATATTTTCACGCCGAGTGGTGATTTATTTATGTCCTACTAACAATCTCTAATGGTCACGAGTATTTAAAATCGTGAACTATACATTGTTCATCATTTTAGTGCTCTGTTCTTGAATGTAGCTATTTTTCCATCTTATACTGTCCATTCTTGCAAATCATGCTAACTTTGCACTAATTTGATGATATCTTCGTTTAATAAGAAGAATAAAATGATGATAATTTTTTTTAACTGGTAAACTATTAGATTCTTTGCTGTGCAACACTTCAGAAATAACTAGTGCTTATAGGCTTGCAAGCGAATGTCATATTCTGCTGTCTGAGATATTCAGCAGTGACTCCCAATTTTATTCAATAAATCAATACCAATCAATGAAAATACATCGACCCGTAACAGTATTAACCACTACAAGTCACTATCGACTTATTCAAATTAGTAGTTATTCAACATGTGTAAACATTTCAGTGTAATTCAACTAACTAATATGTATTATTCTCAGTCTATTGATTGCATAACATCCCTAGTGAAGTAAGGTGATTTCAAATACATGTACGATAACTTAAGTTCATTTCATAAAACTATTATCAAGTAATTAGGAAACAGTTGTCTTACATTCAAATTAAAGAACAAACGAAATCAGTTATCAAAAACAACGGTTAAGTAGCTATTTATACTCATGCTAGGTACTATAACCCTCAATCGATTGAATTAATGAGAACTGCTAATCATTGTTCACAGTAAATATATGAGGAGAATCATATCTAGTCTACTAAAGGAATGTCTGCAATAACTAATCTGAGTTTTAGGTAATGGTTCAGTTGCATTATATTGTGCTCTAAAAAGATATTATATTACAAATTCGTCAAACTGTTCTATCCAGTTATCGTTAGATTAGTTTTAATATTTTGTAAACCATCAACCGAACTGATCAAGTCTCTTGCTAGGTTCTATGAGTTCTAGGTAGGGATGGCAAATCAATACATAAAGTAGTGAAACTTCATCAGTTGAGGTGGTTGAGACATGTGTTACTTATGGCTAACCACCGACTGCCGTGACGAGCTATGTTTTGTAGTGTAGGAGTAGATTGGAAGAAAGCTAGGGGCGGCCAAACCAAAACATGGCAGAAATCCATGAGGTCACTGACAAGTGGACTGAGTCATGTTGGTAGATGTAGGCTACCTGGTTGGGATCCGCGAGACGTAAGGCACCAATGGTTAGAGAACTTGAACGACATGGCTCCAAATCGTTCGCAATGGCGCAAGTGCATCCACTCTTTGTGTTCTATCAAATTCTAAGCCTCTGCATTCCTCATAATCTCTATCTTTCTCCTTCTACATTTTTCTCACTGAATTATACTTCTCGAATCATATCTTCGCTCCCTAATCTTCTCCATTACTGCTAACACCTCTACTATCGCTATCTCTGTTGGATTTGAACTGACAGTTACGTCTCTGTGCTAATGTGGTATGGCAACCTGAAATGATGATGTACTTAGGTACGAAGTTCTGCGTTGTATCTCTCTGTCTGTCTGTCTGCTAGGTTCTGATAACAGCTGTAAATCTAAGTTTCCTGTTATTTGGCACCCATTAACAAGCTTGGAGAAACTGATGCTGTTTGTGAAATTCGAATTCCTATCGCTCAGTTTCATAACTTGAAACATTATCACTAAATAATTTGTTCGACACTCATAAGGACTTGACAAACACGATTACGTCAGTGTCACTCCAAGATGGGTTATTGGCTATTCAAAAGTCAATTATCAAAAACTCTAGCTGTGATGTAGATAAGAGTCCTAGAAATATCGTTAGTTTATTGAAGATTGCGAATACATACGACCTACTTAGAGAACATTTTCTCCGTAGTCCCTTTAAACCATCTAGATTAAAACGACACCTCTACATCATCATCAATAGCGTTGTAACTCGGGAATTAAAATAACTATGTTTATTTTTGAAATAACTATTGACATAAACGGTAAATAAACGATTGTGTTGTTGAAGGTAAAAAGATTTGTTATCTTACTCAACTAAGTCAGATATCAAACAAGATACAACTGATTATTGACGGTACATTGTTAGTTTATTTAAAACTTATCCAAAAACTATTGACCAATGATATTTATATATATATCATTCATTCTTTGATAGTCTTTGACGTCTAGCCTGAGGGTATATTGTATGTTATCCAACTTAAAAATAATTAAAACACCACATGTCATCCATATTAAACACTTAAATTGATTTTATTCAATACTGGATAAAGCTTCGCTGGACCAATAATTGAAATCAATTCGTAGTATTGAAACACGAGAAACAGATAGCTAATAATTTTAGTGAAAAGATTAATTGTATTGTCAATTGCATTAAAACTGTTTCGAATGTAAATACCTAAAATTTTATAAAAAAAAATAAGGATTAATGAACAACAATGCAAAAGATGTTAACGTTACTTTATGAAATAGATTGATTCTAGAATGAGTATTATTTAACTTCGCCAGTAGAACCTTAGGGGCTACTGCCGGTCCCAAGCCCGGATAAAGGAGGAGGGTTGGACATGGGGTTGGCAACCCCATTCCGTCGAAATCTAACTTGCCAAAAAAACGCTAACCAGAAAAAATAATTCAAACCATTTTAACTCTGCCCTGGGAGTTGTCAGAAGAATTATGACGTCGCGTGATGAAAGCCGAGTTCCCTCGGAAGTCACGGGGCCGACGCCTCTTCTTTTTATAGGTGGGCGGCCTATACTTCGTTGGGGGTAACAGGCTTAAGTTAGTAGGTAAGTAGAATGGATATTTCACTTGAACAATCTATTAATTAATTTTAATTTCTACAGTTGAAAAGCAGTACACAGAAACTGATCCAGAGGTAATAGAATAATTGCATACTTTGCTGACACTGGTCTTTTGATCGTAACAAACATATAATCTGTAAGGTGAACAGAATTTCCCCATATGTAGTACGACTTCCCTTTCTCTGTACCATTCATAAGGTTTCTGAACCCGAGAAAACAATAATAAGACTTTAATCACTGAGTTACTGACTTCCGATAGCCAATAATATGTTTAATGAACATCGACCAACAAAGATTGACTGAATTTTAACCACCTAATAATCCAAACCTTCACTGGTAGTGATACAGTGTTTCAGGTCTAATAACTTTGTATGGTTATAAGTTATGCTTTAAAGTTTTGAATACGCAAAACTATAATTGATCGATAAGTTGCATCAATGCATCGCTATAGCCTCTTTGTGTACACATCAAAAGTTCAGAATTATGTTTATAAACAAAACTTAGATAAGTAAATATTTCAACTCTTGTAAAACCACTTTCACTTACTATCTGTCTACCTACCTATCTGTCTGTCTATCTATCTATCTTTTGACCTTATATGTCAGTTAAAACGATTAATTCCTGCTTTCATAATTATTCTTGATAACACGTTAATAATTCTAAGTTTTATCGCTACTGTGTTGTTTAAATATCCCATTTAGAAAAAAATTAATAACTTGTGAGATTTCCTCCTGACATTTGTACAACTTAAATCTTTTATAACATTTCCATTCTCAGTTTGTTAACTAAAATGACTGACATCTTTCCAAACTGGATGAATTGATGTTTACAATGTGAGATTGGGAACTTCGTCACTCATTGCCACAACTAAAAGGGTACATTGAGAATCAAGTAGTTGACCTTTTGTAAACTAATCTCCTTAGCTACAATCCTTTTCATTAATAACAATCAGCTCAGTGTCTATGAACTGCTTGCCTGAGACTATATTTTTTCTTATTCAAATTATGTTTTATTCTCGTCAATAGATCGAACTACAGTTGTTGAAGCATTGAATGCACCTACTGATGAAAAGAATGAATGGTCTCATATGAATCCAGCTATGTCTTATGATGAAAAACAGAATGTACCAAAACATGCTACACGTAGTGGTTTATATAAATTAAATGAAAATAAAAACACTTCTGGGGTCCCATTTACAAATGACAATAATAGACGAGGTAATTTGTTTTTATATGCAGAAAAATGTTATTTGAAATGGAATGTATAAATATTGATGGTTGGTGTGAACTAGAATCACCAGCACAGAACCCAAGCGTAGGATTTTCTGCATCAAAGCTTAGTTCACAACCATGTAAAATCATTAAAACTAGTAGAATTCAATAAGTGCTATGAACTAGGCTAACACAACGTCGGTCACCACTCATAACGCAGTGGTATTTTCATTCAGAATGATAGAACGATAACTTCACAGTTTAACCTACACAACTAAAGAATGTAACAACAACGCGCATATAGAATTTGTTTCCGTAGTGGTTTTCAATAGGTTGATTTCAATTGGATACTAACATTGCTGGATGCTGACTCACTGAATAAAAGGTTAGGCGTTTGCACGCTAGCCTAATGGTCATCGGTCCTACTCCCGTGTTCGGAGGTCTCGTATACTCACTACTGAAGAATCTCAAACTAGGACGAAATAGCCGTCCAGAGCTTCTAGGTTTCCAGTAGTAGTCTAACATTCACCAGTTCATGATTTCAACGAAATCGTAATAATACAGATTTTATAAATAGACTCAGTCAAGATCGATGTGTACTTAAATGCTGAAAAGTAATAAGGCAGAGTAGAATGGATGTCACAGTTAACAGTTATCATAATCAAGATTGAATGGCATTACGTACAGGTAATTCAATAAATAATTGATAGCATAGTCATTCAACATGTTAGAAAACGAAACCAAATAAATATGTGAGCATAAATTTGATCATGTCAGAGACAAATATTGAAAGACAAAAAAAGAGAGGGTCGGAGAAATTTCTGAAAGTCGTCTCACTGAAACACAG
>OX103973.1:4149233-4205476 GCA_944470395.2 Schistosoma turkestanicum | reverse complement strand
ATCAAATGCTTTGCCACGACAGATGCACATAAATTCGTCTATGCAACTGGAACGAACATCAGAATGGCATTGACGTGCCTTTGTTTTTGACAGAACTAGTACTTGGTTTTGTGTAGTGAATCGAGTAGAGATGTTGCTTTTCACTGATTCCGTGATTCTACTACAGATTATTCCTGAATTCTCGTCTGCTTTGTGCGATAAACTGGTCATAAAATGTTAGTAACATTTTTTATTGTGCAGCATCTATCCTTTTAATTATGTGAAGCTAACTAGAAATATTCTCGTAAGGCTTTACTAAATAATAACACGGAACAAGAATTTCAGAAAATTTAACTTCACTTTTTTTATCTACTTATAAATCTACAAGTAGCTAAACAATATTTTTAATATTTTCCAGTCAAAACCAATCGGTACATTATGAAATCTATGTGTACATAAACATTTACATTTAGCTAAGTTAACTCATTTACTGTCAAAACTGATAATGCTAATAATGAGGTTAAAACTATTTTCAATTTTGATATAGTAAATTTTAACACAACACAGGTGTTCATACAAAAACACACATATTTTCTGTACTGAAATAAAGATAGAGATTGAATAGATAAATGGATGATAGGATAAGCTGATATGATTGAGATAATGTGACAGACAGATTATATCTGGACAGTTCGTTATTAAAAAAAAAACAAATATAAGCAAGCTAGAATTGGATGAAAATCTTTTTTCCTATATATATATATATTTTTGTTTTTTACTTTCATCTGTTAATTCAATTCGATAAGTTTAGAAAAAAAAGTTAAAGGAGAAGAAGTAGAAGAAAAAGTAACTATACAAATGCAACAGAATCTCATTATTCAATGTTGATTCAGAAATAAAATCATGCTGTATATATATATATATATATATATATATATATATATATATATATATATATATATATATATATATGATTTTTAATCTGTATTTGTTAGGGTAATAGTGAATACTGATGAGAATGGGATGGACGCTTAGATCTAGTGTTGTCAATCTTTAGTGGTGTTCACCTTCAACCCTATGAAAGAAAGAACTAAACGCCTTCACTTCTCATAACCAATGTCTAAACATTAAAAATTACTGAATCATCTCCAAAGTTTGATCGATTTGCTATCATCCATTGATGATAAGTGTTGTTTCACTAACAACATACCTGAACCCCCCTACCAGTCACAACTCATTGGAACTTCAGAATCATCATGGAGTGAAGAGACTGATACAGTTCTTATATTTAACAGGGTTTTATGGAGCGTAATGTAGCTTGTAGGTCGTATTTGCCATAGATCTATCTGTTTAAGGATAACGAAAAAATAAGATACACGTATTTATTTTATATGCAGAAGTGAAATCGGTAACTGACTGAAAAAATTGTCTTTGCAGTGGTGATATGATTGTTATAGTATTCGAGAAGCATTATTTCAAAACAAAAGGTTGAAATCGATTGTACCTACTTTAGTTTGAACACACATTTTATTGATGAACAGACTTCTAGGGATAAGAAAGTAAGTTAGAAAGTCTGTATTTTCAATGGTTCAACTTCACGACATTACACTATCGTAATCATTTACAAGAAGTTTTTATAATAAGCAATCATATAGTAAGTGAAAAAAAGACAATAAAGGGAAGCAGGTAATTCATCTTGTGCTTGGATGCTTAAACATCGACTTACTGAGTTTTCGTTTCGTTATTAGAAGTCTTCCACCCTTTAACCATGAACAGGAAACATAAAGAGAGAAGTATGAGGGAAATGTTACTTTTAAAATTAATTTAGGTACAGATGACAACGTTGATTATTGGATTATATGTGACTTCAGAATACTAATAGTTTCTGAATAACATTCTAAAGTTGGTAACATAGTCAGTATTGAAAGTGGACAGCATTTTTTGCAAAACAAATGTCATTCTAGCATCTACATGATGCAAACAAATCTCCGTTTAAACCTATTCGCTTAAAATATATATTCAATAATATTGAATTTTCGGGCAGAGTTTTTGGAGGTTTGTGTTTTTACACATTGGAAATCATCAATTAATCATTGTTAGACCACCATTAGAAACCTGGAAGCACTGGACGGCCGTTTCGTCCTGGTATGGGACTCCTCAGCAGTGCGCATCCACGACTCCTGCACCTCGCAGGATTCGAACCCGAGACCTTCTGTATTGTGCGCGAACGCCTAACCATCGGACCGCTAGGCCGACCTCACCAATTTGTCTTTGGTAGTTACTGCCTAGGCGTAGGCGAGATATCCGTTTGCTGACTAAAGGACGAGTGTACTGCGCAGTAGTTCGCTCCGTCTTACTTTATGGCTGTGAAACATGGCCAGTCAGAGTAGAAGATATTCGTAGGTTACTGGTTTTCGATCATAGGTGTCTTCGAAGCATTGCTCGTATATCGTATCGAGTGAGCAACGCTGTTATTAGGAAGCAGGTGCTAGGTAAGAATGGCAGATCAATAGATGAAGTAATGAAACTTCATCAGTTGAGGTGGTTGAGACATCTGTTGCGAATGCCAAACCACCGACTGCCTTGAAGAGCTATGTTTTTTAGTGTAGGAGAAGGTTGGGAGAAGGTTGGAAGAAAGTTAGGGGCGGCCAGACCAAAACACGGCACAAATTCATGAAGTCATTGACGAGTGGACTTAGCCATGTCGGTAATTGTCGACTACTTGGCTGGGGTCCGCGAGATGATAATAATCGATGGTTAGAGACCTTGAATGATATGGCTCAAAATCGTTCGCAATGGTGCCGGTGCATTTATTTTTTGTGTTCTCTCAAATCCTAATCTTCTGGATTTTTCGACCCCTCTAGTTTTGTCTTTCTAAACTTATCTCATTGAATCATACTTCTTGAATAATATCTTCTAATTCTAACCTCTCCGATTACTTCTAATACCTTTACTAACTCTTCTACTATTGGATTTGAATTGACAATTACATCTCTGTGCTGATGCGGTATGGCGACATGAACTGATGTACTTACGTACGAAGTACTACGTTGCATCTGACTGAGTGACTGCCTTCACGCGACAGGGTTGAACTCCATTGGTCACGTATTGAATTTATTCCATTCAATTTATGAATCTTATCAATCTCATTAATAAAAAACAGAAAAATGAACAAATCCAATGAAAAGTATGTGATCGAAACATTGAAAAATGAATGGATGATACCTTAAGGGAATTGTTGTTTGTTTGCTTCAACAAATATACACACATCTATATAAATGTACATCAGTATATACATATCGGCTTGTGTTTACTGCATTGATATCTTGTTATTGGTGTTGTTGTTGCTGTAGTTATCAACAAATAATTGTTTGTGTTTTCATTGTGTTTTTTTGGTGTTATTTTGTTCATTGGTTACTATGTCAAGATTTTTTCTTCTTTTTGTATTTGTAACAAAATACAACAAACATCATTCATGCATCTCTCTCCCATGCATTTCGGAATAATCTCTCCTTCATTTTTTTCTGCCTACCTACCTTGTTATATGTATCATCTACCTTAACACCTTGTTCCTCCTGTTGTCTAAAGTTGTTCAATTACAAATTTCCTTCACACACACTCGCACACACGCACACACACCATTTAACGGTCTTGATTAGTTTCATTCTCAGTTACCTCTTATTTAGTTTTTGTGTGTTCTAGCATCCTTGTTTCATGTATAATTTAAACGTTGTATTGTGCACTGCAAGAGTTTACAACTTGATAAGCACGTTCTACATCATGACGATGTGTTTACATGAGTGAATGGGTGTGGTATAGTTAGTTCCATCCATGTACAAACTTCGATATGTGTCGTGGATGAATGAACTATTTCAACAAGTAAAATTAGCCATAATTATAAAATTATTCATCATTAAGTGCTTGTCTTTAAAGCCTAAATTTCCAGGGTTCAATCCATTTGTAAGTTTGTTTAATGTATATTGTCGATAAGGCGTGGAATGCTATTGTGAAATGTTTCATCAGTGTAATAGCATAAATTACTCTAGAATACAACTAATCATGTTGAAAGCATGGAACCTGTGTCATTTAATTCAATTTCAGCTAACTATGATTTATACAACTAGCAACATTGGCTATAAGCAGTATGCAATGGAATTTCACCCGGAAGTTATTTCTGAAGCGAAGGAAAATAATCAAGAATCACCGTTGTTTTGGAAATGGAAATTCGAAGATACGATATACACATTTTGCTAGTAAACTAGATCTTCTCCATTAAACAAATCGCTTATTCTATCTGTAAAAAGAAAATCTGTACATTCATATAGCCACATAGAGAAACAAAATTGTAGACGTCAAACTTATCAACAAGTTAAATACTATCAAAGTACTGCGATGAAATTCACCGATGTATAATATTTTCAAATCTAATGAATCCATAATATAAAAATTCAAGAAATGAGCTAGTGACATTATTGACATTCAAATCACACTTTTGATTTAACTGAATTCCTTTTTGTTCTGATCTCTGTGATTAGAACCTTGAAATTTATGAAACTTCTGTAGTAGCAGCAGATATTGTCTGTCCTGTTGTTGACATTCTTAGTTCATTTAAGTTTTCAGTTTTCCTTTCCTATCGGTTGTAAAATGAAATTTCAAATCTTTTGTTCTGATCCCATTCAAACTGATGTAGATAATCACGTTACAGTAATTTTGATAAGATTACTTAAAGATACTCGGTAGATGAGTCGAAAACTTTTAGTTTAACAAAAAAAAGAAGGAGATATAGACAACCACTCACTAATTGACTGAATGAATATATATGTAAATAGTGACAATCAAACCAGTCAGTCATTTACAGAAAAAAGTATTTAGCTAAGTCTAAACATCAACTTCTATCTGTGCACTCAATGAAAACAAACATTCAATCGATTGAATCCACTACAATCAGTTTACTGACATACAATAATACAAAATAAGCCTTGTTTTTATTTACTGTACCAATTAAATCATTCTGAAAAATTCTTTTTATTCTTAATCTGCCCAATTATAACAGGAGAAAAATGCACACAATCTACTTATATACATTGATTACAAGACCAATAAAACTTCATAACTCACAATCTTTACATAACTAGATTATAATAATTAGGAGAAAATCGTTTGATACGGTACATGACGACTAATTAACAGTAATTTATAATCAACTAACTAACGATGAATATTAAAAACACCATTGTATAACTAACTCTACTTCCTAAAATCCCATCTTAATCATCTATTTATCCGTAATTTACACAGGTTCATATAAGTTATTCATTCCTACTAGCCAATTAAATCATCAGCACAATCAATCAGGCTGTAACTTTTAATATTTCTTTCATCTTTTGACAGTTTGTTTTTTTTTCATGTCCAAAACAAGTGAATTTCAATATTCAATTTAAAGAAACTTGCATAAATCAAATCTGACCACTTTATTGTTTGTTGAGATTGATGCTTTATTTCAAAACCCACACACACCCATGCATACATTCACTACACTTACATTCGATGTAACAAATTAATGTGTCTGTTTTGATATAAAAAGAAATTTCAAAAGAAGTTTTAACAAGCGGAATTTTTAAAAAAAATCTGTTTTGAATGAATGAATCCATTAATTACGCAATTCATTGTGTGTTATGAAATTTGAAAGCCGATAACATTGCAGAATTTTCTTTTATTTGTTTAATTTCGAGTATGTGTTTATTTGACTGAAATGATAGACATAATTGTTCAATCAACAAGTTTGTGTGTGAGCTAGTAGGCGAACTTACAGATATATGGATTGTGTAAACTACATTTATGCAAATATACATACTTACACAATATCACGTGACATCACGTAGCATCTGTGTATTTAGGGACGGGAAAGGAAAACTTAAACATACAAACTCTTAGCATTTTTTAACCAGGTTCTTTAATTTAGATTTGTTGTTTTTATCAATTTGTTGTTACCATTGATATCCGTCCTAATTATGCCTTACAACTTCAAGTTTACATGAATTTAACACAAGTTGTGTAATAAATAATCTCTGTGTGTGTATATTGTGCTATAATATATGGATACACTAACAATGTCTTGATAAATCACCCCTATCATGCAGTTAGTCGACCACCCAGCAGGTATTTCTACTTAGCTAACTATGTATACGTATAGATAGATATATATAAAATCAAATCAGACTAGTTTACAAATATGATCATTATACGCCAACTTCATCGATATCATTTGATTGAATATGCCTCATCGAACAGTTAAGTCAAATTATAAAAGCTAATGAGATTTGATTACTTTTTATCATGAATTAATTTTGCATAAAAAGTCATTGGATAGTTGTTTTGTAGGGGATTAGAGGTCAAAACTATGCACCTGCATATAAGGGAAAATTATAGTCATCTGGTTTCCTAGATATGATCTCATTTTTAAAATCTTTCACACAGTTGAGCAGTACGAGTTTATTCATCATCGTGCGTCTAAACACAAAGAAAAGGCGATCAAATAAGGTGAATATTCTTTTTTTAGTGGGTCCTTGACTAACCACCTGTCAAAAATACAGAGCGTTTAAAATGCTCACAATCCACTGTGATATCATTGTGAAACTCCCACAAGAGGAGACTTTATTCATAATCAATCATGACAGTTTTTCCACTGTGAACTCACTCATTTTGATCACAAATCATTCCCTAATATACAAAGTTGAATATTTATGACCTGTCCTTGTCGTACTACTTATACATGCTTCTTGAATTGCTGCTTATCATTGACATTCAGTTTTTGTTGGAAATGTTCCTCGCTTCTACACTACTATTGGATTTTGACTGACAGTTGTGGCTCTGAATTGATGTATGTATGTACAAAGTTCTACGTTGTGACTGACTGACTAACTTACTGATCGTTCCTCGCTTTTATTCACGTGATCTCTGCTCTGTGTATATGCATTTTAGTTCATGAGAATCATATATTCTTTCATATCTGTTTTTCCGAATTCCCTATTTGTAATGAATATATCCTTCTGTCCATATGAATAATTGACGTTATGCCAACTCTCTAACTTTCTTCGTATTCACTCTCTCTCATGAATTGGTTGTTGGTCTTCTACTTCTCTCCAGTAACATATTGTCTAGTACATTCAAATCCTACTGTAGTGAAGGAGAACACAGGTGGGGCAACCGAATTCTATTTTACGAAAATTACAGAGTTACTCAGTAAAATTGGAAAACCATATGGTAAATCGTTAATTTGCAAAATATCAGTCCATCATATCGAACTGGACTGTTCCTGTTGCAAAACATCAATCCATTGTCTGACATTTCACTATTCATGCGTTTCATACAAATTCTATTGTGTTCTCCTAACTCTTCCTTTCTTGATCTTCCCCTATCTTCTGCTGCCAGACGTTACGTTGACACTCACGTCATATACTACTAATAAGTAGCTTATACCACGCTACTTTTATTACAACATGTTATGATTACTTGCTGAGTTTTTCATTTCATTTAAACTTGAACTTACTAACCAAATCAGATTCGACTATGAAAATGAATCAGTTCTCATTGAGAAAGAGCCTTCTGATTGACTTCATTTCGTAGTGTAAATAACTCATTTACTAAAACCGCCCGTTCATGAATTCCATCATTCCTAGTTGGAGCTTTTTTGATAGGTTCATGTTATATTTTTGGAACCAATGAATGTTTTATGACCAAAGATTCTGGTTAATAGCATGCATTATACCGCCAGTCGGATTGTCGATCGATTTCATAAATTGCCATGTTTCACAGTCAAGGCCTTTACACCTATTGGCCAATGAGCTCCTGCTAACGCTGTGACCAATCAGAATATGCAGACATGGACTAGATTAGTTCTCTATTGTACCCTATTCGATTATATCTTAAAACCCATATAATAATATACTTAATAAAACATTAAAATGTATAACTGTAATGAAAGCTTATAATTAGAAGAATATAGAACTCCAACAATCAAGTTATTCACAACAAATATATAAATAATAATGATCCGACCGACTAAATTAGCACTAAAAGTTTCAAATTTCTTTAATGTCACCCTGTTACATCACTTCAGTCTATTTAGTTAGTAAAACGATATCCAGAGACATTGGATGATATGGTTCAGTGTTAATTTACTGAGATAAATCTATTCAACCTTTGTTTTAACATACTTGTGACTCACATATTCCACAAGTTCACACATTTAGTGGCATTACAATCTGTTGGATTTAAGGTAATGATTCTTGAATAGTCTATATTGTAATATTGCCGACTAATTATACTTATTCAGGGAAACTATTTGTTAAATAATTTTTAAAAAAATCTCCAATCAACTCTATCCTGTGCCCTTTCCCAGCTGTCCCAAAGTACTATTCATTATTTTCATGTCTGCCTCTGATCTCCGGCGAAGGGTGTTCATTGGTCTACTTTTCCTCATTCGGCTTTGAGAATTACAAGTGAGGGCTTGTATCGTGATGCAGTTAAGCGATTTGCACAATATGTGTCCTATTCAACAGCTGAAATATGGTTTGTTCCCTCCCATAGTAAGTTGTCGCTGATGGTGTCTGGCCCATGCATCCGAAGTGTCTTCAGTAACTAACTGTCAATAAACACTCGCATCTTGTGGATGACGGCTGTCGTAGTTGTCCAAGTTTCCGCTCCATACAACAGAACTGTTTTGACATTTGTATTGAAAATGCTGACTTTGGTATTGGCTGACAGACAGTGGTTTTGAGTTGAAGATGTTTCTGAGTTGTAGAAATACTGCTGTTGCTTTGCCAATCTGCACCTTCACATCTGCATCAGATCCACCTTGCACATCAGTGATGCTTCCCAGGTATGTATATGTTTCTACATCTGATACAGCTTCGTCAAGTCAATAGAAACACTAAAAAACACATCTGTTTGGTCCCAGTTAATGACTGTTCATCAGTGACACATCCCGTTACACACTACAGATCGGATTAAGAACTATTCGATTCGATTGGCTAACTCTCTTAACTATTAGACTACTGAAACGCCATCTAACAATTCTCCTTTCTAACTCCAATTATCCAGGGACACTATATAATTTTGTTGAATAACAATTAGTAGTTAACTGACTGTAAGCCAACTGATAACAAATAAGTGATTTAAAAGTTTAAAACCTAACTGTGAGATCAAAAGAATCTAATTCCAACCTCTGGTAGAACTGTAAACACGCATTTGTTGATAAACAGCTGTATTATAAATACAATTTGAATTGATTTGCACTAGCCGGTTGTTGATAGTTTGACTGAAATTTGAACAATTTTAGTTGGCATATATTGGGCATTCTATGTAAGTGGCCTTCATTTATCATGATGACACAAGTTTATACAGAATAGATAGAATGTGACTAACAATGGGAATGCAGGACGCGTATTTCATCCTGAATATCACTGCTAACTAAGTACATTCTATTTATTTGATATAAATTTGTCGAATACTTTCAGTTTTCCAGTAAAACACCACTTAATTGAAAATAATCACCTTGAAATCTATTCATTATTACATCGTTCATTTCAGTTTGACAGAAAAAAGTTCAATAATCATTCTTCAAAAATATTTATTGGAATAGAGTGAAAGATGTTGTTATTTAGTTGAAAACTTCATGTTTCCATTTCATTGTCTATTGTTGTAATGTTAAGTATCATACACTTGTATAAATGGTAATATAATTTGTTCATTGTTAAAATGCTTAAATACTTAATACCTATCTATCTATTCATTCCAACTTATTTTTTTACTGATTCATATTAGTAGTTATCAATCATGAATTTGAACTAAACACTCCACAAAAATCGATAATCATTGTAATTATAATTCGTCATAATTTTTATCTTTCTTAAACTTTAGATATTGTCTTAAACTGGGGATGGGACACACACTAAACATATAACATATTGAACATTGACTGACATATATATTTCAAATAATTTTTTTGTTTGCTTACATAGTGTAAAATGACATGACACAACATAATTTTAATTTGACAAAGTGGATAGAACAGATAAATCTATTTTAAACTACAATATATGTATTTTTCACTTTGTATAAGTTGAACGTGTATTCAGTTCATTCTTTTCAACAAACAATGTGTTTACTTATTTCTTATTAATCTATCATATCTTGTAATCTAATATGAACTATTGCTGGCACAATAATAAGTGAAACATATTTTTTTTCAACTTATAGAGTGTGAACTAGTCATTTTTCTTTGCAATTTGACAATATTTCGAATGAGGTATCAGGAGTCAACTCCTAAGCATAAACTTAATCATCTTCACTAAACTTTTTTTAACTAAAAATAAATAATTATAAGATTATTATTATTATTATTGATAAATTGCTTTAAGAATACTTACTAAGTCCTCTATTCACATGTTCAGATCGATGAAATTTTGTTCTATTAGAAGTGAAATAGAGATTTGAAAATCCTTTTACCGAATAATGAATCCAGTATGGTTTAAATTTTAACGTTAAATAACCATTGAAAACCCGGTCGTTACGTCCTTGTAGGGGACTCCTTCGTACTATTCACCAACGACTGCACATAAGTGAATGGAACCCAGGAATTTCGGTCTCGCTCGCAAACGCTTAACTTCCAAACCATTCTGGATATGTTTCTGTTCTAGATCATGTATGTTTGAACTATTCATAGGTTTTAAACTTCAAACAACGGTTTGGCGGCAATATTTCAGTTCAAAATTACATGCATTTTAGAGTTATAGCTAACAATGAAATTCAAAATATACCATTCATCTTAATTAGTTTTGATCAATTGAATAATACCTGCTTCTATTTCACAATTAATATTCACAATAAAACTCAAAACTAATATTTCTGTCTATTTAAACACCATTGTATTATTTACTAAGTTCGAATAAAGTCACTGACTTCTTGGACAGTTATGATTCTATGAACTAGAGTTTCACAGTTCTCCTATTCATACATAGTTGTTAGCTTTTGTATATTCTCTGTAAATGCTCTGATATCCATGATCCTATCATGGATTAAACTTAAAACTTCCACCAGATCTGCTGTAAGTGATCAATCTCTTTGGCATATATGCATCTTGTTTGGATTACGTTGCATCGATATCGCGTCTAGGTTACGAACATTATTAGCAGAAGTGGACAGTGGCTAGCAATGTCATCCACTGAGATGCGAGTACATCCAGCTGACGAATCCAAAACAGGAGGTAAGGTGCGTTCTGGATTCCACTGCTAGTCACTATCCATCTCTACTACTAGTTAATTGTTATTTGTCTAAGCTGAAAAATAAACATCTGGTAGTTTATATGTTGGTAATAACCGCGTCCGTCGACTACCTTGTATTTTCATCTACAGTGAAATACAGCCTTGTTTTTAAATACGTGATCAATTCTAACTAAGTATTCGCACAAAAATCAGCTTTTAAAATTATCTATGAAGTCAACTGAACATATTCAAATGAAGTTTATTTCCCGAATTTGTTCATAGTAGCTGCTTTAACATTTCATCGATTCATTAAACCAGATCGTCTATTTGCATTCTTATCTGTTCACTGTATTTCGCGGTTCCACTGAGATGTTGACTTCTCCGTAACCCACTCAAAATCTAAAAGAAAGAGGAAGGATGAGAGTAAACAACCTTGTTTTACACCGGTCATCACTTGGAACGAGACTGTAAGCTCTCCTTCTTTCATGACCTTGCAGTTAAATCCGTCATGTTAATTCCTTGTTATGTTGAGTTTCTTCTCAAGAACTCCACAGTGCCATCCTGTCCACGTTGTTGAATGCTTTCTCGTAGTCAGTGAAGCTGATGTGGAGAGGTGAATTATATTCACTCAATTGTTCCACAATTATCCGTACCGTCCCGATTTGATCAGTATATGGTCGATCATTACGGAATTTATCCTGCTGATCTAGAAGTTGGGCGTCTATTAAATTTTCAATTGGTTTAACACCCTGTTGGAGACGTTTCCTAATACAGAGTATTGAGTGATTCCTCTGTATTTTCCAGATTTATTGAGATCTCCTGTCTTTGGAATCTTGATGAGGTACTTTTGTTTCAAATCTGCTGATACTTCTTCCTCCAAAATCTTGCTGAAGAGGGTGTGGAGTATCTTTGCAGTTACTGTTTTCTCCGCTTTCAATGCCTCAGCTGGAATGTTGTCTGGTTCCGCTGCCTTGCAACTCTTAATTTTCTAATGGCTATGTTGATCCCTTCAATTGTTGGGGTCAACATTGATCTGGAGATCCGTGAACGCTGCTTTAATGTTTGGTGGATCCAGCGGGGCTGGTCTATTCAGGAGTTCTTCAAAATGCTCTACTCACCTGCTTTGCTATTCCTCAATGTCGGTGTATGCTTTGCCTTCACTGGTTGTTCTGGTTTGCGATAGTTTCCAGTGAACTTCTATGTTGCATCATGTTTCCCTCTCTTGCAGCTTTTTCTGCTATCATTGCCAGATCTTCCAAATATTTACGTTTGTCAGTTTTGATGCTCCTCTTCCCTTGCCTGCTTGCTTCTCTGCATTCGGTTTGTGCTTAGGCTTTCTCTGCTCCTGTTCAGCTGATAGTTATTGCTCTCTTCATGTTCTTCCTCTCTTGAATCTTGTTCAGTGAATCAACACAGATCCATTCCTATTGATGTTGCTTCTTCTGCCCCAGACTCTCGTGACATGATGAAGTTAGAACTTCTTTGTTCCCTTTCTAGTTAGTCTCCATGATAGTCTCCTATTCATCGAGTAAATCGTGAAAGGCTTGGAACTTATCTTTAATAATGGTTGCTCTAGTTGTCAGAAGGGGCATTGGCCTCGTCACTTCTGAAGCAATTTGGCTTTCATCATCAGACGTCATAACTCTTTTGAATGAAGACCTTCTAACTCCCAAGGCAGAGTTAAAATGGTCAGCGTTTTATTTAGCGAATTAGTTTTTTTGTGGGATGGGGTGGTCAACCACATGTAATTGTAAAGGCTCAATGGCACTGAAACAATGAAACAGTCATTCAACATTATTACCATTCAAGATTTACTAATTGTAAATTAAAGATTCCAATGGTTTTAATTAAAGTGTTAATAATTAATTACTTTGGTCAAGTTCAATTTTCAAATTAAATAACAACTTATTAAATGATGTCGAATAGAAATCAACCGTTGTAAAATATTGATCGAAATTGTAAACTGTTTAAATAGGCAAGTTACGCTTAGATTATAAAGTTTTTGAAGTTATTTCGATTATGGTTATTAGTAGGTACTGTTTAAGAGTCTGTAATATAAGAATAACACAATTTAAACATCAATCTGCATTCCACAAAAAATTTATTATTGATGATATTGATTGAATATATTAGAGTATAATACTCGACTATGAATAGACTGATAAGTATAGTTGCTGATTTCTTGAGACTGCTCACCCCTTTATGTAGTGTCAGAGAGTTGAAGAAAATTCAACAGTTATTGATAATTAGAGGTGCGAGAAAAGCTTCCTTCATGATAGACTTCCAAAGGAATGGTGTACAAAAGTAAATTTTGAATAAGATGGCTCTAAAAATTCAATAATGATCAGAATAGTTCAGTGTTAAAGTCCCAGCGTGTGAAGCTGAACACTTCATATTGTAATCACAGAATAAGCATCAGTTCTCCTTAGATAACGGGTACCAGTGGCTATAAAACCTATATTCCATACATCTTGACGACTATGTCTGACCACTTAACATCACTTAGAAGTGTACTTTTTATGAAAGAACATTGATATAATAGAAGCTGACAAGTTGGAATTGACAAGAACTAAGGTCAGATATGAACCTTGCACAATGCATCAACAACCGCTCTAAATTACCTTTTTTTTCGAAATTTTTAGTCATTTGTCACAAGTAACCTTTTTTCTTATTGGTCGGGAAGTTTAGTTCACGGAAACCAGTGAATGTTCACACCAAACACATGCATACGCACTTATGAAAATAGAAATCTTTAGATATTTCACCCCTTTTTCCAATAATCCCTTGCTAACTATACAAGTTGTAAAGGGGCTTTTCAGTCGATGCACACACGCCCACACACCACACACATTTTCCTAAAAGATAACCAATCAGATTTTAATAAGTGATGACACCTTATCCTTTTATTTGTTCATTGTCATCCTAATTTTCAACTATATTTAGGCAATAAAGAGATGATGGATAAATTTAGTGAAGGCAGGAATGATTTTTTTGTGTTGATTAATATACATTTTTGTGCACCTTTTAATACTAACAAATTCATCATTTAAATCGCCATCATATTTGAACATAGTATATTGACAGAATTTATCATATTAGTTTAAATTATTTTCTAAAATTCTTTGAACTCTTTATTTTCATCAAGTGTTCATGTTACAATCTAATTCGATGACATTAACAACTTATATGCGTAACATAAGTCAGTGTTCAATGAATCAATGTAATTGTTTAAATTTATCACCATCACATATTGAACCATTGAACAACAATGCATCTCATTCACATCTCCATCACCACCATCATTTTTATCCAGATGATAAGAAATTTTATCAATTACAACTGAAAATGAATCAAACATATATTACTGATATTAGTAATAGTAGTAGTAGTAGTGGTAGTGTTCATAGCCGGAGTAGTAGTGGTAGTGGTAGTAGTAGTAATCATATTGATAATAGTAAGAGTATTAGTAGTGGTAATACAAGTTGTATATTATCACCAGGAGATAAATGTAAAAACATTGATCCAATAGATTTAACAAATCCTATAAATCGTTCTAATGAAGAATTATTTTCAACATCACATCAAATATTCCCATTAGATGGTAGAATTCAACGAAGAGATTGTCAACAAGAATCTTTATCAGATGATTTAAATTCACATTGTTGGGATGATTATCAACAAATCAATCGACCAGATCCACAATCATTCACTTCCACATCTGTTGGAATGATGAATCCATTCAATTTACTGATGTCATCATCGTCAACAACAAAAACACCAGCATCATCATCATCATCTCCAACGGAATCGAGTGGACATTTATTCAAAGTATTCAATCATGAATTGATTCCATGGTATAATGATCATATTTATTCAGTAAATCAATATAATTCAACTTCTAATGACAATCAGAATAATAATAATTCTGATTATAATCTCCCGGATTATTATTATTTGAATGAAACAAATTGTTGTTCAAATATGTTGACATTAAATGAACAGTTAACTATGTTTACATGTAAACCATCAAATCGAACACAGAACACAGAACATTATTATTCCACTTTGTCAACAAACGATTTATTTATGATGAAAAATAAATTTTATGATAAATTAAAAACTACAAATATAATTAATCATTGTATGAATACAAATACTACTGTTACAACTACTGTCAATAGTACTGATAGTAATTGTCGAATGACAGTTACAAGTAAACCAGAAAAATATTGGTCAACTGAAGATATGATGATTTATAATCAATCGTTAGAAATGAGTAAGTGATCAAATCAGTATCAAAAACATTTTTTTACTTAGAATATAGTTAAATCATTTGTAAGTTAAAGTATTTTATTCAAATATTAACTGTGATATAACTTTACTCTGCCAAATAGAATTGACTTCAGTTAGAAATCTGTAATTGTGTCGGATGTGAGGTTGTGTTTACCATGAATGTTAATGACAGATGGTTGTGCAATGTCAAGGTGTTAGTCGCTGAATATCGACTCAGTGATCTTGCCGAATAGCGTTCATGTACCAGACAGAAAGTTTTAAGTTCAATTCTAACAGGTGGAACCATGGATGCGTACTGCTGAAGAGTCCTACTCTAGGACAAACGGCCATCCAGTGACTGCAGGTTTTTAATGGATGGTCTAACTTTGATTAGTTGATGATTTTAGTGAAATTCAATGGTCTCCACGATGACCTATGCTTTGCCTGTTGTTCAACAAATAATAGTTTATGTTGACGCTAATTGACTCACGTTACTACTGTCGACTTCCAATCTAGCTGACCAATCAGTGTATTGGAGAAGCTAGTTAGTGTACCCAAAATATTCTATCATAAAACTCATTATCATAATCACAAAACTTAAGTAATCCGTATTTTAGCTAACTAAATGTAATTTATGCCGTATAAAAGATACATCAGCGGTTATAATAAGTCAAATAAATGGCTTACAATTAGAACAATGTAAAAATATCATCGATTAAATCACTTTATTTACAAACTATTAAAGAATGCATCTCAGTATTCTACCACTTTCACTTATTCACCAGCATCTTTTAATTGTCGATTGATAAGTGTTTCTATATCAACATTTACGAATTCATAAACAATTTTAATAATATGAATTTTTCGTCTATTTATCATAAAAACTTTCCCCGAAACAAAAGTAATTTTCTAAAAAACTGAAATGCTTTGGATCTCATTGAACTCGTGCATTGATCAGTGTTAAACCGCCATTGAAAACCCGGATGCACTAGGTGAACATTTCGTCCCAGTACAGGGTTCATCAGCGGTGTGCAGACACAATCCTAAGCACGCTGATGAAATACAGCAACTTCGGTCTCACGCAATAACGCTTGAATTCTTGTTCACTGAACCATCATCCAATGGTATTAATACCTCGCTTCAATCAATCCACGATACTGAGCAACCTCATCCATTGTCTTTGGCGAGTAATTGACTCACACTCGATACGGTTCAACTGTACTGTTCATAGATTCTCACTAGAACTCCGAGACTTTTTTCACGAAGTCAATCACTAGTGAGCACATGATAATTGTCATTATAGGGTTGTGAAGATTGTTGAGCTTCAATGAAACTATGAATTAGTCAACGGACGTCCAGTACTTCCAGATTTTTAATGGTGGTCTAATATTAATCAGTTCATAATTTTAACGGTACTATGGTATCTCCACAACTCTATACTGACAATGATATTATCTAGACAAGTACATATTCTTGACTACAGACTTCATTGACTTTGGAAATATAATGCTTTATTTTAAGTTAATCTTATTTAAATTGTGATATTTCTTGATTATATACAGGTGAATACATTGAATATTAAAATACGCAGCTTCCTATGTCATTTCGAAACAATATCTGTCATCTAAAATATTTATTTAACCCGATTAAAAAAGGTGAAATGAATGAACACACTTAAGAAAATACCTCTTCGATACAGGATGAATAAAAACTCAATATTCAGTTAGAAATATAAACTATTCAATAAAAACTCATTGTTCTGAAAGTTAAAAAGTGTATTCAAAGTGTGAAGTTCCTAGATTCCATCCTTGATGAAGGTGTGGTTTAGGAAATGCTAATGAAATAGCTGACCATTGTTTTCTGGATTTGAATGGTTGTCTAAACTAAATCAGTCGATCATTTGAAACTTCATATTAAAATGTTTACAACATTCAAAATATTGGTAATATTTTAACACACATTAATTGATCGCTGACCAATGTTCTGCTTGTCTTATCGAATAGTACTAATAGAAGTTTACTGATCGAATCGAAATGTAGCTACTAGTTTAGGTAACTCGATATCACACATACTGGATATAAATGTTTGCAGTTTTTTTCATTGTATCTTGTTCTCCAGATTAGGCGGTCTAACTATGAGGCTTTCGTAGTTGCGCCAGACAATATGATCAGTGTTTACTTAATGTGATGCGGAACACAACAAAACTTAATATTCTTAATAATAATGGGTTGGATGTGATTGATGCTGATTGATTGATTGATCATCAGCAAAGGCTAGACAAACATGATGTCTGTTAATGCTAAGTAGTACATCAATCTAAGCAATTTAACCGTAAAACAGTCAGGTGCCTCCCGAATAGCTAGATGATAAGTTCTCAGTCTTTGAAACTGGCTATGTTAGGTTCGAGTCATGAAAGAAATATCAGTTCTCTACAAGTTACAAACGTACATTAGTTGAAGATCACCTACCAACATGAAATACATGTACAGAGTTTCTTACTGACTGCATATATATATATATATATATATATATATATATATATATATATATTCAAATATCAACCAATCAATCAGACGCAAATAAACATTTTTATTGATACAAAAAAAGTTGAGTATAAGTAAAAATATTGAACATAAATGAGCCAATTGGGAATTTTATTTCAATCTCCACCTTGCTTCATACGTTTTTTCGTCCAGAAAGTTAAGATAAGCATAAATTAACATCTTCAAAAATGACAGACACAAATCTTTAAACGATTAAAATGAAATTCATTGTGAAAATTGTACACTATACTACGTCAACACATTGATACATGAAAATACTTAAACACTGAACGAAATAGAATGATTATCTTCATACATATTTATTTAGAAATAGAAAGCAATAACGATTTAACTAAATTCTTAAAATATTTAACATTATTTTTCAAGTGATTTTTGAAATTATTCCAGAAATGACACTGAACAATTCTTTCAAGTTTCTAATAGTAGTGACTTGGCTAAGATAACGGTTTTTCAGTTCAAGTGTCAAGAGTGTCTACATTGAATTGAGTGGAATGTACTAGTTTCACTAACACTCTATGTGTAGGTACAATTTAATTGATAAGCTGTTAATACAAATGAAATGAATATCACGGATTGTACCATGAACACTGCAGTCTAACTTCATTGTATTGATGATCTCTGCCAATTTTCTACGCATCTATGAAGTTTTTCAAATTCAACAATTTTTCATTCATAAGTTCTTGGTTGTTAAACATGTTCACTCTGGGCATGTAAGTAGTATAATTAATCTTTCACAATTAAATTATGACTGGTGAAACAAACTTTAAATTGACAATCAATGACTTAGAATAGTCGACTAGAAAGGTATACTGCTGTTGTATGCGTTTAACGATAGATTCATTCTTCCATTCTTTGCTGTCTATTGAATTTTTACAATGTTGGTTAGATGATATTAGGGGTATTTCGTTAATGTTCATAGGTAGTAGGCCTGTATACCTTCATAATAATATTTCATACCGTAAAAATAAAAATTTGTGACATTGGTTTAAACTTCCCTGAGACCGATCAATTTTCGCATGACGTGTACCAACTAGTATAAAACCTATATGGAGTAGTTCTTTTCAATTATCTTCAACACAAGTGTCCATTCTATATAAGTGACATTCAACAATTGCTTCAAATTTCATTCAACATTCGACTTGATATATTTTAAAGCTATATTTCTTGGTAAATTCTGGAAATTCTCCATCTTTTACTAATAATTTTGATGTTTGGATGTAACCTCTGAAAGAATATAGTAAACTTAATCTGTCAGAAAATGCTTAGATTATTAAAAAGTTCTTTAAAGAAGAATAGCACATAGTTCAAGGTTGATTGAAGCAAGGTATTAATACCATTGGATGCTGGTTCAATGATCGAGAATTCAAGCTTGGTTGCGTGAGACCGAAGTTACTGTGTTCCATCCCCTTGTACGTGGATTGTGTCTGCACGCCGCTGACGAACCTTGTACTAGGACGAAACGGTCACCCAGTGCATCCAGGTTTTCAATTGTGGTCAAACATTGATCAACTCAAGAGTTCAGTGATATCAATGTAATGAATGTATACTGATTTTGTATCCCGTCACCCTACTTATTAATATTGATGACCGCAACTGCTCACTCTCTATTAGTATATATGTATTCTGAGCAAGTCATCTGGTGATTACATTTATGTTACAAGTTCTTAGTAAAGTTGTGTTATGGGCATTCATTCCAATCGAACATTTTATTGAGTCTTTTGGTTGATTGAACAAAACGTTGTTATTTAAGGATGTAGATATATCCAGTTGATGAGTTCGAATCAGTGTAAAATTCATGTCATTTATTATACTGCTAAATATTATCCAACTTTACTAAATATTGACAGAATATTTACACAACTGACTAATGTTTGATCTTTATCAATCTAACCTTGAGAATGCTGTTTCTACAGTCATTTTCTTTATTCTATTTTATTTTAAGGAAATCAACAATCCCAATTAATATCGAATTCATATTCTATAACAGCAGCCACTCCCTTGTCATTGTCAACAATAACAACTCCTACACCAACAATCATACCGCCAACATTACATTCCAGTAAATTATTCAATCAATTTCAGTTGGATCAATCCATTTTATTAAATAGCAATAATAATAATCATAACAGTAAAAAGAATTCCACTTGTCATGCTGGTCGTAAACGTTCATTAACTAGTGAATTAAAAACAACGGAATTCCATAAACCAATCACTGAATCAATTGTAAATTCAAAAAAATGTAAATTTACTACAAATACTACTACAATTAATCATTCAAGTACTATCTATCCTGAGAAATATTTATCACATCAACAAGTTATCGATCCTACTCTTAATAATAATGATTCACTTATTAATCAAAGACCTGAATCAAATTATATTGAACATAAAACATTCGATAAAACTCCAGGTCAACAAGAACAAATGTTCAATAGTGAAATAAATCAAAGGTTCAATGAAAACATTGATGATCGTATCAATAATATGATTGATAATGATTATAATGAAGGTGATGCTGATGACGATGATGATGTCGATGACAGACAATGTTTAATGACAAATAAAAAAACTGCTTCACAAAAATTTCATCGTAATGATGATAATAATCACAGCAATAAACCACGAAAAGAACGTACTGCATTTACAAAACAACAAATATGTGAATTAGAAAAAGAATTTACTACACATAGTTATTTGACAAGATTACGTCGATATGAAATTGCGGTAGCATTGAATTTAACTGAAAGACAAGTAAGTTTCGAATGGTTTTTTCATTGTCAGTTCAATGTACAATTCATGCATGGACCAATAGCTATTGACACACTTCAACCTGTTCTTAGTTTACATTAGTGATTGATCTAAGACGAATAATAAAATACCAGGAAGTACTTAATAACTACTCAACAGTACTTGTCTCCCTCTTCATCAGGGACTGAACGCAACACCTTTAATCTCGTAGCAAGGGGCCTAACCTTTATATCATTATTAGTAAGGATTCGAATTATCCAGTCATTAATCTTCACGACTACAATTATCCATACTTTGTGTGATATGTTCAGTTGGTGAACGGATTGCCATGATATAACAAAGTCAAAGGTATTGGACTCAAGTGGCCATATTTACAATAAGGATATAGGCATATCCAGCTGATGAGTTCAAAATAAAAAGAAACATAGATTCTGTATTGTATTGTATTATTAGCTATAATTTATCTATTGTATATCCAATCATTTTTTCTAAGTACTAATATTTATTTCTAATTTATACAATCAAGATTTAAAATTTCACTAAATATTTAAAAGATCTGTTCAATAAATAAAAGAAATGGAGAAACAAAGCAAAACTTTTTAGGCAATACATAAAATGTTCAGAACTGATCATAAAGATCACTTTTTATTGAATTGAATGTTCCTATAAGGATAATGAAAGCTGTCAGGCAAGGACAATCATCAACCTGTCATAATGATGCAAGCATGTTTAATCATCCGAATGCCCTGGTATGACCGATACTGGAACGAGTCCATTCACCCTCTTCAAATACTGTCACATAACCAAGTGTATGTGACTAACTTCTCGCTAAAGCCAGAGGATGAAAAGTGAATGTCCAGTGCTGAAATCGAAATATTTGCTATGGAGGATCCATCTACGAGAATTGGAAATCCTCATTCCAAACCAATGATGCACATGGGCTCCCCCAGGGAATAAATGGCTACAATGGGATAGCATCTCTTTACATTGTTCCATTGCCTTGTAGATTAGACCTTCGGATCAAAGGTTCGATGGGTGATCCTCTAAGAGTACTAACTTTTTCAGTTTAGGCAGACAGGCAGAATGCCGACCCACTCACAAATTTAATAACTTGTGTGCTGCATAAACACTTAGGTATTTCTTTGTATCAATAATTATGTGTTGAAGTAAATAATAAGAAATTCTTTTCGATTACTAATTAATTGTTTGGATAATTTTAAGATGCGCTTGACTCAGGTCCGTTGGTTTAACAACAGTTATCATACGATAGAATTAACAGAATTCAATGAGCAGTCCTAAAAGCTAAATCACTATTGACATCAATCACATATTAGGTCAATGATCAATTAATTGTAAGCTTTAAGTATTAAACTATCAGAATGAATGATCATATCAAATCTGATTTTTATTTGTCAATAAAATTACAAAGAATCCCATAGAAAATGCTTCATCCCACCTTAACAACATACACATTGGATATGTAGGGTGTGTGTGTGCGTGTTATTTTTTAAATAAAATGTACACGAACAGGTGTAAAATGTAGAAACAGATCGTTGAATACATCTATCTATCTATCTATCTATCTATTGAAATAGATGATAATCTTTCTCTTGGTATATAATAATTATCCGACCTTGTTTATTGATGATAGCCGACAAAATTAATTATCCACCCTTAGAACAAAACAGCACAGAACAGAACAGAACAACAACAGAAAAGAGGAATCAACAAAACTACTGAACTGTGTTCTCTATTACCATGGTAGACATGTTCATCAATAAATTTTGTTTGTTCACTTGTTTGTTTTCTTGATTTTAGACTTTATAAAACATGAAATCAATCTATGTGTATACATTTGTACTATTCTATACAATGATAGTAGTAGCAGTGGTAGTAGTAGTAGTAGTGTTAGACATTTGTGATTACTACGTCTACAACTTCTGCATAGACAACTACTATTAAAGATGAAATTGTAGTAATCAGAATTAGTAGTCATAGTAAATAGGATTGGGAACGATAGATATACATATATATATTTGCATACATCACTAGTAAATCAAATAAGTGAATGAATACTTTTCATATTGTCGTCACTAGAATGATAGTTGGTCTGGTGTGAAATAAATCATTTAGGGAATCAATGATAATTATAGTATTTGTTTTAAATGGGATTTGTCAATTCTTACATGTTCATCTATGCACTACTATCAAGCGAGCAAGCGAGAGAGAGAGTAATTGTATTGTATTGTATTGTGCAGATTGTATTTGCTCACTTACACACGTACATATATACATACATCTATATGTGCAAGTAAATACAGATCGACTTCAGAAGAAGGGTGAGGATGAAATGCAAATAATTTTTGCATAAATGGCACATCTACCTACTCTGTAGTTGTTGTGTATCATCACGTATCACACTAAACTACAGCTAGTCTAGTTGCTAAGTCAAGGAAGTATTGAATTAAGAGAGAGAGATAGGTTTTGTTGTGAAAATATTATTTACAGTTTATTAGTTACAAGAAAACACATCTTCATGCAAACACACATGCATATATGCAACACAATCATTTTGGAATTCCTCACTCTGATCCCAAGAGGAATGAATATTCAATGCATGCTGATTGAGTCATTCATACATGTTCACATGTGCATACACAAAGACAGCAGTGAACTGAACACCATTGGGAAAAAAAAATCAATTTGGTGTCTTGTTTGTTTGTTTTTAGACTGAATGGATTTTAGTTTTTAATTTATTTTATTTTATTGTAAAAAAATATAAACTGACAAACGAAGACAATAAGATAGGCGAGTTCGTCTGAAATACATGGATGCGCACACACACACACACAAAATACTACGAGACACAGAAACTAAGATCTACCAACAACAACTAAAAAATGGATCATACAGTTTTTTTTCTACGGTTAATCCATAAAAAGACATTTTACAACGACAGATATAATAATATCATTAAAATATTTTCTGTTGTCAAGTATGTTTACAAGTTTAATTATGACAGTTGTATAGGTAGGTAGGTAGGTAGATAGATGTGTGTTTTCTATGTTGATCTCATGTTAATCAGCCAGGCAAATAATTATGTCTGAAAATACTAAAATGAACACGCACAGAAATATTAATTAAGTTCAAGAATATAAAATTAGATGTTCATAATTTGTACACTGTAATTTAATAGAAGTTTATATGATGATTTCACTTGGTGACCAAAAGTGTTGAATAGTAATAGATAGATGAGTCTTTATTCTATTGAATGTTAGAAGAATAAAAAAACCTTACAGACCTAATTGTTCAACAAGTAATTCATATTTTCATAGTTCAACTGCGATCTTAACTTGACTACCATTAACGCAATAAATGATCACCCACGGCCCCTGCACACGGTAATCAAACACAGGACTTTTAGTCTCGCATGTGAACGCTTTACCTCTAGACTACTAGGTTGACATCTAATGGTGTTAATGTCTAACTTCAATCAACCTATCTTCATATGCAACGATCATCCACTGCCTGCAGTTATGAAAATTATACAGTCTGCACAAATCACTGACTCACTGTCGACTGGCTTCATGATGAATCTCCGGAGTTCCATTCAGTAGCCGTAACTAGTGGAGTTTAATTTGTGTCGGGCAAGAGATAGTTATTCATCGTGGGTTGCATATGAAGATAGATTGACTGAAGTTAGACATTAACACCATTGGATGTCAACCCTGTAGTCTAGAGGTAAAGCGTTCGCATGCGAGACTGAAAGTCCTGTGTTTGATTACCGTGTGCAGGGGTTGTGGATGATGGTAGTCACGCTAAGATCATAGTTCATGATTTCAACTATGAAAGTAATACCATCTCCACTAATCCCCTCCATTAATAATTTATATTAACCCAGTAACTAGTTTATGCTAGTCAGAGGTGAAGGATAAAGTCCCTGTCTGAGACATGTGCATTACTAGGAAGTGATACAAAAGAAAGAAATAGTTGTAAAATGTTTCACCAACTTCTTGTCTATATGAATTCTAATCTGTTGCTCTGTCAATCTGATTCCATAACAAACAACACAGTGTAGTATCGTGAATTGTCTAGATCAACAAAGTACTGTAAACGAGTTTTCAGAAGTTTCCGTTTACTACTGTAGAAGAAATACCTAATCAGATAGATAGATAGATAGATGTGTGGTTAGATAGATAGATAGATGTGTGGATAGATAGATAGATAGATAGATAGATAGATAGATAGATAGATGTGGATAGATAGATAGATAGATAGATAGATAGATGTGTGGATAGATAGATAGATAGATAGATAGATAGATAGATAGATAGATAGATAGATAGATAGATAGATAGATAGATAGATAGATAGATAGATAGATAGATAGATAGATAGATAGATAGATAGATAGATAGATAGATAGATAGATAGATAGATAGATAGATAGATAGATAGATAGATAGATAGATAGATAGATAGATAGATAGATAGATAGATAGATAGATAGATAGATAGATAGATAGATAGATAGATAGATAGATAGATAGATAGATAGATAGATAACATCTGTAATAGATAAATAAATTTAGTTATCGCTAATTTCTATGCATTGAAATGAATCATCATGAAGTAAGAAGTTCCCTCGTACCCTAGAGCAGCATTATTTGTGTCTGTTTAGAGAATGGCTACCTAATTTTCTTCATATTTTATTCTTACATAGAAAAAATTCTCCCCCTCCCCCATCACCATAATAGTGTCTGCGTTGGTAACAAATATACATCTATATTGATCATGTTGTTATTTATTGGTTATGGAAGAGTTTTTGTCAGGATCTAAGTCAATCCTTGTCAACTACTTTTTTAACCTTTACAATAAAAAATGGTTGACCATAAAATCAATCTACGTGTACAAATATAATTCCTGATAAAACACTATGAAATATTTCTAGGTAATATGGAAACGCTTGTGTGTGTGTGTGTGTGTGTGTGTAGGAGTGTTTGTGACAATGTAACCTGACGGAAATTCACATTGCTACCATTAATAAAAATGGATCTGAATCCTGTGCAGGAAGTGTATTATGCTCTGACCACACCACACACACACGCACAACCCCCCTTCAAACAAGCACAATTGTATGCTTAATCATAAAATAAAATGCTGTGATTTTCACTTGACGCTTCATACATGATTTGTTTTGACTGATTCCTTGAAATTAAACAAAAATTGCCCAGGTCATCAATTAGTTTATTTTGATATATTGACACGTGAACTGACGACCGGTCAGCAACAAGAATGTAATATTTTTGAGAGAGGAAAAAATTGAGACTAAACAAAATATGAATTATTATTATGATTATTATTATTGTCATTTTGTAATCTCTTACAAAAGTTAAAATTAATATTGTCAATTAAAAAAATTTTGTGATAAAATTTTCAACCAATTTTTTTTCTCAAAGAAAAATAAGATAATTACTTTACCAGTTGAAAATTTTAATTTTCTATTATCAATATATAAGTAATTTTCAGAATATAAATGAGTTAGCAGGCAAAACTTGAATTTACAAACCAACCAATCACATTTGAGATAAGAAGTTTCGAATTTTGGCATAAAGTTAATCCACACTTAAAATCATCAATCAATCATTGTTAGACCACCATTGGAAACCTGGAAGCACTGCACAGCCGTTTCGTCCTGCTATGGGATTCATCAGCAGTGCGCATCCACGACTCCTGCTCCTCACAGGACTCGAACCCAAGGCCTTCGGCATTGTAGGCCAACGCCTTACCATCGGACCACTGGGCCGGCATCCAACGGTGTTAATGTCTAACTCTGATTGATCTAGGGATTCTGCGCGACCTCACCCATTTGTCTTTGTTAGTTACTGCCTACACCCGACAGGGTTGAACTCCATTGGTCACGTCTTCTCAACTGCTGATGAGTCCCACACCAGGACGAAACGGCCGTCCAGTGCTTCCAGGTTTCCAACGGTGGTCTAAAAGTGATTGATTGATGATTCCAAATGTGTAAAAACGCAAACCTCCAAAACTCTGCCTCAAAATAAAATTAATCCATTTATATGAGTGAATAATATTTTGACACTATGGCTGATGTCGATTCATTGTGAAATCGCAAAACTTTAAGTCTTAACGCTAAAATCCACTTCTAAAGCCTATTCCTAATTCCCCACACTAATTGATAACCTAATCCTGACCCCAGTAAGTAGATGATTATTCTCAAGGTCACTTTGGCATCGTTCAAAGGTCTCCCATAAAAATTATCGTCTCAACTATTAATCGCGTTGTCTATTGACGCGTGTATAGCAAAAGTTTACAGCCTGTCATCACTTCACAAAGTATAAAAGAGTACACAATCCGTAACTTCGCAGTGGCTGGCAATATACATTGTAAAAGGAAACTTGTTGAAATATTCCATGCTGAATATTCTATATTGTATTTAACAAATAATATTTGATAAAGCCATTATTATTATTATTATTATTATTACTATTAGGTAAAAGTTTGGTTTCAAAATCGACGAATGAAATTTAAACGAATGCGGAGTAAGTTTGAAATAAGTAATTAACTTTTTGATAATATTATTCAAATGTTTTTTTGAATAACTTCAAATATTCTTTATTGTCATTTAAACAATAAACTTTAATGAAAGTGTGTTGTTTGTTGAAAAAGATAAGTTTATTATAGAAGTAGTATTTGTTAGTAGTATTGTAAATCCTTGATGAATATTCTCTATAGAATTAATAAAAATTAAAAAAAACTTTTATATTATAAAATATAACTTTGGCTTCTCACTAGTGACTTATTTTGAGATAAATTTTTGAAAGTTGCAGTAGAATTACAACAATGTAACGAGTTAAACAAGCGTTTTTTTTAAGATAACTTGAACAGCTGACTAATATTTAAATTGTCTGCAGTTATACATGGTTTAATACCAGTGATTTATGGTCCACATGAAATAGCTAGATGGACTTTCGAAAGATGAACTTATAAGCTTTCATGATATTTTCAAATGAATTATGACTTCAAACCAAATGAAACTTCTCAGTTTCATGAATCGTAGACAGTCAAATGTTGAAAATTTTATAAATGGAGTTATATTATGTGGTTCGAGATAAGTCACAAGAAACTCTGTTTAGCACAGGTTTAATCCCAGTTAGCTCTTGTCACCAAATCATCAAGGAACTAATGTTCCTGATAACAGTCAAATATGCACACTACCCAGCTTCAAAATCAGATATTTTACTAATGAGCTATTCATATATCACAGTAACATCCAAACTTTCATCAATGGATTATCAAGTTGCAACCGAGGTCGTGTTTGTTGTTTATTGACTAGTATGTTGATTAAATTCTGTGAATTTAACAATGATTGATTGAAGATTTCAAATGTGTAAAAAAACACAAATCTCCAAAACTCTAACCGAAAATATCGTAACATGTGCTCACTAGTGACTAGCTTCGTGAGGAAATTCTCAGAGTTCTAGTTGAGAAGACGTGACCAATGGAGTCCAACCCTGTCGGGTGTAGGCAGTAACTACCGAAGAGAAATAAGATTTAGAAGTGAATGTTAGCTTTAAGACTTGGAGTTTTGCGATTTCAGAACGAATTGACATCAGCCATAATGTCGAAGTGATATTCACTCATATAAATGGATTAATTTTATTTTGAGGCAGAGTTTGGGAGGTTTGCGTTTTTACACATTTGAAATCATCAATCAATCATTGTTAGACCACCATTGGAAACCTGGAAGCACTGGACGGCCGTTTCTTCCTCGTGTGGGACTCATCAGCAGTTGAGAAGACGTGAAACAATGGAGTTCAACCCTGTCGAGTGTAGGCAGTAACTACCAAAGACAAATGGGTGAGGTTACACGAAATCCCTAGATCAATCAGAGTTAGACATTAACACCGTTGGATGCCGGCCCAGTGGTCCGATGGTTAGGCGTTCGCGCACAATACTGAAGGTCCCGTGTTCGAATCCTGCGAGGTGCAGGAGTTGTGGATGCGCACTGCTGATGAGTCCCATTCCAGGACAAAACGGCCATCCAGTGCTTCCAGGTTTCCAATGGTGGTCTAACAGTGATTGATTGATGATTTCGAATGTGTAAAAACACAAATCTCCAAAGCTCTAACTGAAAATTTACTTCGTAGTGTAGCTACTAGTCGAATAGATTTTTCAGTTCATGTATTATACTTTGATGCTACGTAAGAGAAACAATCATTGATACTATTCAACCATAAACCTCATAGAGATCATATTTAATGATTGGAAGTGTACTATTGCCTCATTATTAACATATACAAAAGTCTTCAACCCGAATCTATTAAGTTTAATGCAAGAAGAATTCATTAGTATAGTGAGAAGTGCTAATTCCTAAATGTTAAATCAAGTCTGTTGAATAATGTCAGGAAAAGCAATTATGAAATTGTAAAAATCTTATATCAGCCTATACGTAATAGACAAACATATACGGTGTTGAATACTTAATCACTAGCTCAGCAATCTATATCTTAGGCATTCTCATGTTCCAGGTTTAAAGGTGTATTCAATGTGATTGCAGTTTCGGGATATAATGGAAGTGAACTTCTGTAAAGTCCAAATGATGCTTTCAAGCATGTAACGCTTGTGTAAATTAGATTGTTTAGGATTTTCTCTGTCATTACTGCAAAATTTATGTAGAATGATCGATTTTAGTTGCTTCGGCTCAGAACTCACCCCCGATCCCTCATTAAAATGTTGTTTTACTTTTTAGGTAACAGTATTTCTAAAGATGAAACTTATCCAATTCAACTATCATATAATGACGATGACGATGTTGATGATGATGATGATGATGATGACGATTGACAATGAAGTATGCAATAATCATTTGTCACATTCTTAAATCATAACAATAATCTAGTTTTTTGAATGAACCAAATACAATTGTGTTTATTTTATTCTGTGAATAAATTTTAACAATACCAAAATACCATTTTTTTCTAATTTGTACAGAGAAATGTAACAATTAACTTTTATGAGGTATATTTTCTTTTCCCATTCTCCTCCTATTTCTCATCTCCCTCTCTCTTCTTCTCTATTGTTGTTGTAATTTCATTCACACTTACAAGTGTGTTGTGTTTTGATTATCAAATCTCAGTCAACTCATTCAGAATTGTATAAACATTTTGTTTTTTTGTTTTGTTTTTCAATCAATTATTCTTCTTAATATAAAGTTAAGAAACTAAACACACACATACTACTTCCATGATCGTTCAAGTCACATGTATACAAATCAAAAGGTATACTACGTAAAATCATTCCTCTGATTTAAACAATAATGTGTGCAGTTATAACCAGCTTCATTCAAATAGAATTCCTTGTTTATGACCTCTCACCTACATGTTGGCTTTGAGACAGATTGTGTGCACAGATACACTGCCGCCATCAGTATTATCGAGAAATGATAAATAGCATGTTTTTATGACGGATATAATTCAGCGGTATTGTTTCCGGTTATATTACTGGATGAACTGTGTTGAAACTACACTTAAAATATTAGTTCGATTTATTTTGATTTATTTTTTCTGGTTAGCGTTTTCTTTGGCAAGTTAGTTTTTTGGTGGGATGGGGTTGCCAACCCCATGTCCAACCCCTCCTCCTTTATCCGGGCTTGGGACCGACAGTAGCCCCGAAGGTCCCACAGGCTGAGTTCGGGAAGCTCAGGACAGAGTTGGTAGGAGAAAACTGGTGGGCGGCCTATGTTCCATTGGGGGTAACAGGCGTAAGTAAGTAAGTAAGTTAGTAAAACATTTGTTAGCTTAGAATTATCTTTCTTCCTGACCAGTATTGGTTAGGACAAAACATGGAGCGAATTGGGCTACATTTTGATTGATAGTTTATTCATAGTAGACTCTCAGAAAGAGCAAATAGAAAACACGATTATTACAATAGGTAACAACAATTCTTACTCATAACGTCGTCATGTCATTTTATTTTTATAACTCTACCTGATAAATTCTTTCGTGAATTTATTAATAAAGGCTTTGTTTTGGCTGGGATGAAACATTTGCTTTTGAAATAGATTGTTTCTGAAAAGGTTAGTACTTATAGAAGGTATCTGGTGTGTTTCAGAACACAGTCAAATTGGTTTTTAGAGAATTTTAAAGTTAGTTCCATATATTTATGATTGAAATTCGAAATGTAATAACACATTGGTTATGGTGGTCTAACATTGATCGATTCATGGTTTCAAAAAATGTGTAACTTAACAATCTTCACAACCCCGTAATGCACACAGGTTATGTCTTCTTGTTAAAAACTAATAAAATAGGACTAACATGTCTAAAATTGATAAACATGTGAAAACTAACTCATTAAGATCATCGATTTTAAGTTGATGATGACAACTCAAAATATATTCACAGTTGAAATCAACGAAGTAACCGCTTAAGCATTTGATTCACATAGATCTGATAAGCACAAATCAACCCGATTCTTAATCGATACTTCTATCTGCTAATGACGTATTTTTCTAGTCCGGACTTAGTGTCCAACACCTGACCTAATATCCCTGATCTGAGCCCTAATTTTAACTGCTATTCTCAACCGTAAATTCTAGTGTTTTATGGGCGGCTTTTATTTAATAAAGTATTCAGTTAAGCCAACTAGATATTGGTTTCATTTTCTCAAGGTTACTTTGGAGTTGGTGAATGTTTTTGTGTGCATAACTTCAGTTTCAAACGATAAATAGTTAAAGCTTCTGCTGTTTAAGGTAGACTTTTGAGAATGTAATACTGAACCACATAAATTGTGTCTAGTGAAGAATTATATGACAATTATTCTCAATACTTCTACTACGCCTTGTAAAACAAAGGACATAATTTATTGGAAGTTTTGAAATTTTCCTCGGAAAAGTCTCTAGAGGCCCAGAAACGCTACGTAAACTTCCATCCAATCATCACTGAATAGAACCATCAAGGAAGCATCTAGAAGATGCATAATCACGTGCCGTGATCCTCACTGAATATTTAGCCATACAGCCCTATGGTTCCTCAAACTTTTAGAAGCCTAAGGTCTTGAGTAAGTTTATGAATACCATCATTTTTCTGTCAATAAACTAACCTTAAAAATAAAGTGTTCTCTTTGTACTTCGTGCCTTTTCTCTTAAGTTCAAGTTAATGTGTAGATGTATTCTGGGGTTATTAGAATCTTTTAGGAAATCAGATCTTGTGTTCATCATTGATCTACACGGTATTTTTCCATTAACAGATGCTTTCTATTGATTTGAATATACTCATAGTTGTAAGCATTTGTTCGATTCCTTTCTATTCAATACACTTTCCTATCCCATTGATAATTTCACTTCATAAAAACTATTGATTAAAACATCACTTCAATGTTTCGTGAATGAATGAATAAACTATTTTAGGTTATTTAAATTCATTCAAACTTCTCTATAATATCATACATGTTTAATAAGGCTTTACAAAAATATTGTAACTATTCCATATCAAACGAATCACAACAAGCCATGAAAATTCACACTTTTTCATATTTCTAATTAAAATATCAAAGTCAAATGAAAAAGGATCATTTTGAAGAGAAATAATGGGGAAATTCTTAAGTATGGTTGTTATATATATGAATGCAATTCAATTGATTTTGATAAAACATTTCTGCCACTCCTATAGTTTGATGAGAAAAATCACTTTCTTAAATGAATTAGTTTATGCGAAAATTATTATGATTATTATTATTAAGTGCAAAACACTACATATTACAACACATAATTAATAAATTTCCAAAATATTTTCTACTCAATATATTCTCCTTTATAAATAGGTCAGTCATTTGCAACGTACAACTTCTTACGTATGTACATACATAAGTTCATGTTGCCATACCACATTAGCACAGAGACACAAATGTCAAATCAAATGCCATAGTGATAAAGATAGTAGAGGTATTAATGATAACGAAGAAGACTAGGGTTTGAAGATATTATTCAAGAAGTATAATTCAACGAGATAAAATTAGAAAGACAAAGGTAGAGGTGCTGACGATTCCAGAAGAATAGGATTTGAGAGAGCTCAAAGAATGGGTGCACTTGCGCCATTGCAAACGATTTTGAGCCATGTAGTTCAAGGTCTCTAACCATCAGTGACTTTCGTCTCACTGACTACAACCAGGTAAGTCTACATCTACTAACATGACTCAGTCCACTTGTCAGTGACTTCATGCATTTCTGCCATGTTTTGGTTAGGCCGCCCCTAGCATTCTTCCAACCTACTCCTACACCATAAAACATCACTCGTCGCGGCAGTCGGTGGTCGGGCATACGTAACACATTTCCCAACCACCACTACTTCATCTATTGATTTGCGATCCCTACGTAGTACTCGTTTCCTAACGACAGCATTGTTTACTCTGTTGTCCCACGATATACGAGCAATGTTTCTAAGACATCTATGATCGAATACTAGTAACCTACGAACATCTTCTAGTCTGAACGGCCATATTTCACAGCCATGTAGGAGAACGGAGCTGTACTGCTACGCAGTACACCCGTCCTTTTGTTAGCGAACGGATATCTCAATGCATCGAAATGTAGATATTGGCTAATTCATTTTAGACTCTTTAATAAAGATCCTGCTAGAACTCTAAACACAATGATTGACATTGAAAAAACACACACACAAGAGTTCAGTTATGATTCAATTGTGATGCATTTCAATATTAACTCAGTAAAACTTGTCACATAACATTAGATTAAAACATTTTTTCACTGATAATGTACATAAATAACAAATTAACTATCTGAATCTCATCATCAATGATAAATTAACAGACCTTATTATAAAACAGAATCAGAGACAATAATACAGCGAAGAAATTTTTTTTCAACAAAATCATTTACTTAAACTAATATTTGCGGTTGTGGAAATTGTCATTGTACACTGATGATGAAACCTGAACAAGGACGAAATGGCCATCTAGTCAATGCTTTCAGGTTTCTAATGTTCAGCTGATCAGTTCATGATTTCGATGATATTCGACAATATCCATTGATGCGCATTCCTTGTAAGTCTTGTAGTAGGACGTAAAGGTCATTTAGTGAATGCTTTCAAGTTTCTAATGTTGGTCTAGCATTGATCAATGCATACATGATTTCAGTGACATTTGTCAATAACTTTAAGTATGATTATACAGTTTAAGTAAATGATATCGTTAAAAAATCAAATTTTCTTCTTTACTGTCATCTTTTGAAATCTTGCAAGACCCTCTTGGTAATTAAAGAATCCAAAGGGGTTTCTTTGTTATCCTGTCAAGCTTGCCACATAGCAAGCACCAGAATTAAGTTTTTCAAAATCACAAATCCTTCATTAAGTTTTTAATTCCCAATTTTTTATTTCAAGATAGTTTTTTCCGAAACTGTTAATTATTAACTATGACACTCAGAGTATAATAATTATTTAAATAACCCTCCCCTCCAATTAAATCTTATTCCCTCATAGATACAACAATTCATGTATGCAGATACCTACACACACACATGCACACATCATAATCATCCACATGGAGTGGGTTAATTAAAATAGAAAATATTTTGAAAGAAAGCAGTGCTTCATTTCCTCTAATTTCATTTAACAATTCTTATTCGTTATCATCTACTGGGGTCAATATTCATTCTGATTTTTCTGTGAACAAAAAATCCTTAACACATTCACAATTCAATTATAATTTTTTTCTCTTCAACATTTCACACCATCAAACTAAAATAGTTAGTTGATTGAATAGAAAAAAGTGAAAAAAGTTTTAATAAAACACGTGACTTAAAAAAAGGCTAATTAACTAGGTAATAATTATTTAATTATTGCAATTTTCGATCTCTTTCATTGTTGAGGTGTTCAAAATTTCAGAACGAAAAAAATTAAAATGAAAATTGACAAATTGAATGAATGATTGGTTATTATTATGGTCAAAAAACAAAAAGTATTTCATTTTAATGATGTGTATTCGTTTCTTTTTTTCTAAACAAATTTAACTAGTTATTAATAATAAAGATGAAATTATTTAATTGCCTAACATGGTAACTAAAAACTAAGGCTATTTTTTTCTTAATTATAAATGATTGATTGAGGGTTTTTTATTTTTTGAAAAAATTATTTTCTAAATACTTAGCTTTGATACTTAAATAAAATAATTCAGTATGTAAGTTGTAGGCAATAGATCAATATAGTGGACCTAAGCAATGTGTATCTATAACTCCATCAAGTATTGAACCCTAGGCCTTCAGGTTTCGAGGCCAGTCTAAGGAAACTACTAGCAGTGAAATCTTAGGTGCACATTTTAGAATTCATCAGCTGTGTACCTGCATCTAAAAGTTGGTGTTTACTCCGCGACTAGAAGGATGAAACTCGCGTCTTAGATTCCATTGTTAGCGTCATAATGCAATCTGAATAGGATATCAAAATACCAACTAAGACTGATCAAATTTCACTCCAAAATATCAACAACAAGATAATCCAAACTATTTTCATTTAAGTTAAAATCACTTCAATTTCCAGGGGTACATTATCAACTTCGACTGATTTTTCTTATGGTACGAGGGAAATCCAATGCCATAAGTGACAGCTATTCCTATCGTGACATGGAGACTCAACAAAGATCATTCTGTGATAAAAACAATCTCCAAGTGTTAGGATATTCATCCAATATCCTAAGAGGATTATTGGTCAATTCCCATTGGTTACTACCTACTGGTCATTTTTATGGTCGTCCTAGATATCAATGTCACGTGCTCCAATATTGTTTCTTATTGGTTGTCCTGACTGTCAATGTCAGAAACTTCGATGCTGTTTCATATTCGACCAAAATGTATATATACGCATTATCTGTAACGTTTTATGATCACGACCAGGACCAGAACCCGGTCCCGGATCCCTAGTCTGGAATCCTGATTCTCTTCTGGATTCAGACCTCGTACTTTGTGGATGCTTGTAGAATACATGTTCTACTTCATATCAAGTCTCTTTATTTTGCTCAATAAGGGGGCTAGGATAATCGGATTAGAGTAGCATGTCGTGTCACCGGATCCTCGATCCTCGCTCTCGATTCCCGACTAAGATAAACTCGTAATAGTTCAAGCATATCAAAATCACGTGTTTACGTGCAGGCATAACACCAAGCTAAACTGATTCTCACTTAAAAACTGGAAGGATGAAACTCACGTCCTAGATTCCATTGTTAGCGTCATAATGGCTATATCGATGTGATCTGCATAGGATATCAAAATACCAACTAAGACTGATCAAATTTCACTTCAAGTATCAACAACAAGATAATCCAAACTATTTTCATTTCAGTTAAAATCACTTTTTCAATTTCCAGGGGTACATTATCAACTCCGACTGATTTTTCTAATGGTTCGAGGGAAATCCAATGCCACTGGTCACAGCTATTCCTCTCGTGATATGGTGCCGGTGAGGAATACTATCTCCAAGCTAAACCGATTCCCATTTAAAACTCCTTCACCGAGATGATTAGGTGTTTTGATTTTCGAATAGTTAAAAGCAACTTGATTCAATCACAGATATGAAGTTATTAATTCACACTAGTGTAGTGACCCGAATAAAATTAAAATAACTGTTTATTCCTCTCAAATTGTTAACGTTTTCCAATTGTAACGTACAAAGTCAAGACCAAATGGAACGTAAATTTTTGGCGAAAACACAATTCATCTATAAACATTCATTTACAATACTTCAAAATACTCTGATCTTGTCATGAATTTTGATCTTCAGACACTCCTGTTTCGCAGCAACTCCATAAAGACTCTGCACTACATGCTACTCTACCATAAATGCGATCGTACAAGTAGCATCCAACACATTCTAACTGAATACATTGATTCAACATTTGGGAATAATTAATATTTATTAATAATGAATTTTCTAATGTTTGTGTGTTAATGATTCCTTTGATAAATAAATAGATATATATAGATATATATTTATATTCTGTTTGTCATCAGTTGTTGATTGATTTCTCATTAACTACTGTTGTGTGATTGATTAATCCTAACCTATTGCTTAATTTATTATTCTCAGCCTTTTTTGGCTTGCTCATATATAAATCAAGGTGTTTTCTCATTTTATGCTGTATGGTATAATCTGATATGTTTGTGCAATAAACTATGCTTGAATTTAAACTAATTTTTGTGGAGGCTGGCTTCTGGACGTGTAAGAAAATAGGAGGTATCAAGTTGTGAACCGAGTTTAGAGTTTAGAGCTGATTCAAGTTTTCTGGTGCTCAGATGTAGTTCTGATTAGTGTTTCATATGTTTTCACAGGATAATGAGTAGCGCTTAGGGTTGAAACAGATGGGAAATGTGAAACTATTCAGGCAATACAGTATCACACTCTGTTCATGTTATCAACTATTTCTTCTATCTCATAACCTAATGTAGCCAAACTGAACTACGAATACTAATAAGCACTTTAGTAACTCATGTAAAAATTAAAGAAAGCTAAAACAAAAGCTAAACCTTAAGATCTAGCAGATGACAACACTTAACCTTTTAACCAATAGCTTACTTGATAAATTCCAATGAATTTATGATATTGCCCAATCATATCCTATTGTCTTTGTCGCAGAACTAACTGTCTCACACCTCATACGATTACATTAATTTCAATTGGTCATTCGTGAGATCAATCGAGTTCAACTGTGTCAAATGTGAGGCAATTATTCAATTCAGCAATGTTAACAGAAAATGCGGATGATGATGATGACATTCACTGGAGTAAATATTTATTCTATTTATAGTAGGTAACCTCTAACGAATGGTTCTATTAATTCTAAGGGTCATTTGATCGTATCAAATTCAACAGGGTATCAAGTACATCATAACTGATGAATGAAATTCCCTTCATGTGCGTTGATGAGAATAAACCAACCAGTCAATAAATCAATAAAAAAGGGAGAAAACAAATTAAAATGAAATTAAAATAGAATGGTATATATATATATATATTTTTTTCAATTTTATAAATAGCATTGGATTTTCAATCAACCATATTAAACACATTCAACAATAGTTACATAGAAAGACATGATAATATTTGCATTACAGAAATAGGATTTTGTGAATGAAAAATAAAAAGGATAAGTGAAAAAGAAGTAGTGAAAAATACCATGGTGATTGTGATCGTGAGGTAATTTAAACAAAAAACCAATAATCATAATCATAATAATAATTGCAAACGACTTCATTCATATATATAACAGAATTCAAATAAAATGATGAAAATAATTCTTGTTTAATATTATTAACAAAAAGAAAATAAATAAACACACACTCACACATAAACACAATTGATTGAAAGAAATGAGACGACAAAGACAGAGAGGAGTTTTATACATTTCAAATAGAAAAAATAATAACAATAATAATCATAATACTCCTCTCTCTTTACATGTAAGTATGAAAAGTATCATGATGAAATTAAGCGCTAACTGGTTCTCGATAAATAATCAAACAAACTTGACATCTAGTCATCTATTTATTATTCAATAAGTCAAACAGAAAAAAATCCATGAAACATTAAATTTTATTCAAACGACGAAGACTGATTGATTGATTGTTCTTTTTTAAAATTAATTTATGTACAAGTGTTTATTTCGACTAATTCACTTCTTTTATAGGCAAGCATCACTAAGATTTCCCCCTTTAATTATGCTCATTGGCACAATCATCTGAAATGTGTGTGTGTGTGTGTGTGTACATGATTACATAGTGTTGATATATAAATAATCATTCTATATATACATGTTACATATTTATTCATGAACAGAGTAATTTTCAATAATGTTCTTATGCTGTTTTTATTCTCTTTTTTTAAATATCAGTTTTATTTATTTTCATATGAAATGAATCTAATTCAGATACAACAACACTAAGTGATGAGTTAGATTTTCAGCTGTAAAATACTTTTTTCAAGAGAACAGGTTGAAAGTAGTTACAGAAACATGTACTACCACTACTACTACTACTACAACCATACTCGCATTTATATGTGTATATAAATATGTATATGTGTGTGCGTGAATGTATACATCTGTCTGTGTACAGTATACAATTGGGCAGTTGGATTTTTGCAGTAAAACAGAAATAAACAAGGAACAAGGCACGCACACATTCATACATACACACACACCTATATATACATTATTGTGTTGTATTGTATACATACAGTTTGTAACATACAAATGTTAAAAAGATTTTGTTCAATATTCAATATATATCTGTATATCTATCTGTCTATATAGCTATACAGATATTTTTAAATTATCTGAATGCAAGGAATTGTGAATAAAGAGGATGTTGTTCATGAGTACAAACAGTTCTTGAAAATGGTATGTACAAATGGAAAAAAAAAGAAATCTATGTTCAATTCATGAGCGGTAAATTTGTTTTATCGATCTAAAATGATGCTTTGATCATATTTAAAGTCGATCAATTATTATATCAGTCGATATGGATGATGTGTCGAGTGTTGACGAGGAAATTGGTACTTGTGTACTTACAGCAGCAGCAGTAGTACTGGTTGTTGTTGTTGTAGTAGTTGTAACAGTAGAATACGGCGGTGGAGAAGGTCTACATTGTGCATCTTCTAATTCATACAATAATATTGGTGATTTCGAAATTTGAAATGATCGTCGTAAATTCATTAATCGTCGACATAGTGCATGACCCCATTGATTTACATACCAATCAGGTCCATATCCTCTGTAAGTTAAACAATAGTTGAACAATTAACCGAAAATAATAAGAATAATAATAGTGATAGTTATTATTAAGCCACTTCCAGTTTCATAAGCTATTTTAGCTTTCTATAACTTATGTTATCATAAACATGACTATCAGCATCTTGGAAAGCTTGTATATTTTTGTAAATATTTCATACTACTGAAAATAACATCACTTGACAATGTTTAACACAAAAAAAATACACAGTTCTACTTGTAGAATTAAATTTACTTACAGATGAATTAGTTGAATAAGTTCCACTACTGTCTCATACAGAGTCTTAGTCAGAACAGGTTACTATGTAAAAAGGCAACAAATATAAACTGTTTCTAGGTTGTAACTTAATGCTAGCCATGATTCCCCTGAGATGTTACGTCTTCATAATCCAGTTAATCACCAGGAGAAAGAGAAAGGATGAGAGTAAGCAACCTTGCCTGACACCGGTCTTCACCTTGAAAGAGTCTGTCCGTGCACGGCTTTGCAGCTGAATCCATCATAAGAATTCCGTATAATGTTGACTATCTTCTCAGGCACACCGTAGTGTCGAAGAAGCCTCCATAGTGTTGTCCTGTCCACGGTATCAAATGCTTTCTCGTAGTCAGTGAAGTTGATGTGGAGTAGTGAGTTTCTTTCAACTGATTGTTTCTGACCCATAATGTTGCAATTTGGTCGGTATGCTATCAATATTTACGAATGCCAGCCTGTTGATCTTGAAATTAGGCGTCTGCGAAGCCCTTCATTCTGTTTAACAATACCCTGTTGAAAACTTTGCTTGGTATTGAGAGAAGAGCGATACCTCTGTAGTTCTCACGCTTGCTGAGATGGCCATTCTTTGGTATTTTGATGAGGTATCCTTCTTTCCAGTCTGTTTGTATTTGTTATCTATCCCTAATGTTTTTGAAGAGAAAATGAAATACTTTTGCGGTTGCTGCCACGTCTGCTTTAAGTGCCTCAGCTGGAATGTTTTCTGGTCCCTCTGCCTTGCCGCCCTTGACATGTCTGATGGCTATGCTGATCCCTTCAATTTTTGGTGGGCCAAGATTGATTGGGAGGTCCATGGGCGCTGCTTCAATGTTGGGTGGATTCAGTGGAGCTTGTCGATTCAACGGTTCCTTAAAGTGCTCTATCCACCTATTTCGCTGCTCTTCAATGTCGGTGAATGCTTTGCTTTCCTTGCTTTTCACTGGTCGTTCTGGTTCGCGATATTTTCCAGCGAGCTTCTTTGTTGTTTCGTACAATTGTCTCAAGTTTCCGTCTCTTGCAGCCTTTTCTGCCGTCATTGCTAGATCTTCCACATATTTCCGTTTGTCTGCTCTGATGCTCTTCATCACTTCCCTGTTTGCTTCTGTGTATGCAGCTTGTGCCCTAACTTTCTCTGCTCTTGTTCGGCTGACATTGATTGCTACCTTCTTGTCCCTCTTTCTTTAATTTTTTAAGAGTACCAACTGAGATCCATTCCTTGTGATGGTACTTCCTGTGGCCCAGAACCTCATGATATGTTGAAGTGATGGTCTAGCATTGATCAATACATGATTTCACAATCTCTACAACTCTATAATTAAAACAAATCATCAACTACTTACTTTACATCAACTCGAGATAATAAATAGACACGACAGCCTTGACCATTATTATCTGGACGAATATAAACATGATCTTCATAGACATGACCTAAAACATTGGTTGATTGATTGATTGATAATGTTGTTGAAGTAGAAGAATAAGTAGTATTGTTGATATGAGAAAATGCAGAATTATAAATTGATTCACTTAACATAGCACAACCGCCATCATTTAATGTGTATTGTATACCACGTAATAATTGTAAAAGACATTTTGGTTGTGGATACAATGAAGCTAAATGTAATTCACATAGATCAACACTGTCAGATATTTGATCAACTATTGTCATTTGTACAATTTCTGGATCCCATGATGATCTAAGTTTAGTGGTAGTAGAAGAAGACAAAGAAGAATATACAAGAGGGTGAAATAAAAAGAAGAAATGACATCAAGAAATGTTGATTATAAGAAAAAATAGTGATTCTTTTATTAGCATCTTATAGTGTGTATTTTAACACAGAGTCAGTTAGTACAAATGTCATTGTGAAATTTACAAAACTCTCCATCGTTAATGTCTGGATAGTATGATATTCTATTGATTACGAAAAGATGATCACCTTTGATGTTAATTCAATAAATTACTTTATTGGGAACCAATTAAACAATAGATAAATGTATGGATAATGAATGTTCAGATTTTATTAAGAATTCTGTGTGCATTAACAACATGAACTAATATGGGATAAGGGATTTTGGAAGAAAATCTAGGAGCTCCTATAAGATACCTGTGACTAGTGTTATGTCCACTATTATGTCGAGCCCACATGGCTTGCCTCAGCCTCTGGAATAATCAATTAATCCACTCTTCTTTATACGTCATTTGACCTTCTTAATTATTCGCTTATAACTTTGGATGTTTTTAGTTGAGTCAGTATGTGCACTGCTTGCTTAAACTTTGCACATGTCTAGCTTACTTTTGTTTCACTGTAAATACTTAACCATGCGTCTTCATCAAATAGAGTTGGCTCATTAGACGAATCCATTTCACATTACTTCGCTTTGCTTTTACACTTTCCATGCTATTGTCTGTCTGCTTACGAAAATGCATGAAATCAATTCATCCAAAATCAATCGTATTGATGCTAGAGATAGGAAATAATCAATCTCTATCAGTATATGTGCATCCTGTACGATTTGTCTCAATAGGATACTTGAAATTACAATTTGATTATTAAATTTGTTTAGTGTTTAACAATGTAAGTGTTTTAAATTATCATAGATTAAAGTTTGATTTAATAATTTCTAATTATTAACTGAGCATCGAGTGCATTGTTAATAGCGTCTTTCTGAAGAAGACAGTGGCTCAGCAATTAAATAATTCAACTCATAATCAATATAGCTCAAGTTTTATTTGAGAAACAAGGTAGCGGCATATCTAGTTTTATCATTTAGCACTGTAAATCAAAGTGAGTTAAGTAGATAAATTCGTTCTAAATAAATAATTGGAGGCAAATATGAAAAGAGTGAACAAAATTAACCCTGGTTCCTTTAATTGTCTTATTATACCATACATTCAAAGTAGAAATAGAATTCTTACTACATACGCCAAAATTGTTGTACGGTATAGCTATGAAATATCGAGAACCACTACAAACAACATTCAAAAGACACAGGTATTTATAAACACCTGGATACGCCGTACTTGTTTACTTCACATCGGCTGGCTGGACACCATCAGCAACAATCTACTGATGAAGAAATTAGGAAAAAGCACTGGCAGTGGCTGGGCCACCGCATATTGCAGAAAGCACTCAACTTCGTTATGGAGCAAGTCCTAACTTGAAATCCTCAAAGTCAGAGGAAAAGAGGCAGAATGAAGAATCGGAGGCAGGCATGAAAAGAATGAAGTGTGACTGGAAACAACCCGGAAATTCGAGTCCAGAACAGAGTTGGATGAAGAATCCTGGTCGGCTGCGTCTGCTCCACAAGCGGTAAGCGAGTAATATTTTCGATTAAATATTTTGTTTCGCTAAGTCTGTGTAAATTATTTGAAGAAATCAAGGGTATCAGGAGTAAGTAAGTAAAAACAGTTTTAAAAAAGGAATAGAAAATAATGTAATGACATAGACAAAACATGTGTTTTTTAGCTAATAAATAAACCAGTAAACAAATAAAATCAATTTACCTAGTTTCGACAAATCGATTTAAAATTACACGTGGATCGGTTTCTGGTATGTCTAATGAACAACGCCATAAACGTAATGTATTTGATGTGATTTTTGATTCAGTTGCATTTGGCAGCTTTTTGTAATGAATTTCAAAATCACTCAATGATTCATTAGTACCCAAACTAATCAATAAATACGGACAAAAAGAGGTAAAAAGTGTAGGAATTAAAGAAATAAATTGTTATGTAATATAGAAACATTTAATGCCAACCAACAAATCAGTCAGATGATGATTGATTAAGAAAGATTGGTTAAGAAAGAAATAGTTTTCTTTTCTAAGGAGTTGTTCATATTATTCGGTAGTCCAGTTGGCATTCTCTTTCTGCTGTTTTCTTTCTCGCTCAAGCAGACATCTTGGGGGGAGGGAAGAACTTATCGCCTTCAGATCATGGCACCACCCATCATAACAATGATGAATTACTGCGTAAACACCAAGTAGTTAATTAACAGCAATGACTATCCTCCTGGGTTTATTAACAGGAGATTAGGGATAAAATACGCAACATCAAAGAGTGTTTAAAAAGCTCAAGAAAACTCTCTTCGTCAAGTTTACTTTTAAAGGAGATAAATCTACTAAGGTTTAGCTGTGAAGATCTTTGACAACAAAACCGTGTACTAGCAAACTTAGTGTCGTCTTCACTTGATCGGCCTTGATTTATTAGTATGTCATGAATAAACATTCAACTCGGGTCACATCATTGTACAATTAAGTGTTTAACTAATTTTTCGAGGCAGGTTATATCAATATATTTATGTTATATATCATTTCTTCTTGTCAATAGACCTCTACAAACTGACTGAAGTTAAAATGTAACCTAACTACTGGATATCAGCTCAGCTGTCTGAAGGTTATGAATTAAGTATGAAACTTAAAGCTCCAGAGTTCAACCTTTGGTAGTCTCACTGGATTCTCACTCCAGCCAGACAGTCCCATGCTAGGATGAAACATTCATCTTGTACCTTCTAATTTTCAGTGACAGGGTAATTTTTTGTAATGTAAAACATTTGAGGCCAACATTCTTCACATGATTCATGTTAGCAGAATTCTCCTAATTGTTGACTTTTTTGACAGTCTCAAATCTGAATACACCAGTTACTTCATTTTCAACTAGTCAGCTCTTGTGCACTAACCCAGAAGGTCATGGAAGATAATATAATTCACCCTTATTTATTGAACTGATCTAGGAGTAGTCAAATATAGTATTGTGTCTAGGGAATACTAGAAAGTAGACAATAGATGAAATACTACCATATATATATGACTTACTCAACGTTATAATGCTTCATAACATCACGATTAATTGTATTCCATCCTTTCGATTTTGATGACGAACATTCACGTATAAGATCAGACAATGAATTTTGTATCCATTGTGGCCAATCACCATTTGGTATCAATGATTCTAAATCTTGTGCCAATGGAGTTAAATTAGTCAACAGAGTTGAATGATCTAACAAAGAGCAGGAGATCTATTAAATTATAAAAATAATGTAGGATGTGTAAGATTAACGCATTTAAATTGTACTACTGATGAGTAACAAGTTTTTTATTGCACAATTTTCTTCTTAAATAAATATCAATGAGTTCACTTTTTGGTTGACACATTCTCCTATGGAACTGGTTATTTAGTAGCATCATTCTAAGCAGTCGAGCAAACCTCCTGCACGATGATCATAACATGTTTTTGACTACCCCAACGCTGGAAATAGTTTGTAACTCTATCATACACATTAGTTTGGAGTCATACACTTACTGGTAAAAATCTATGTTCGTTTACGGGATTAGTACGCAGGAATCATGGTTCAGCAATCATGTTTCGACAGCCACTTGCTTTATTGTCTATACATTCATTAAAATTCAGCATCCTTGATCACGCATATGTGATTGCAAACTACATTTATTACTTTTGAACATAGCACGATTACTGCAATTAATAACATTTCATTCTACTAAAAATCAGAACTAAGAGTGTAGAGCTAGTCTCTCGTGTTCATCGTAATTAAGTCAGTTTTATTTGTCCGACAAACACAGTGGTATGTACTAATATTTTCTTAACATATGAGCTCAAACTTACACGTACTTGCAAGTACTTACAAGACAGTTTTACCTGACATCTTAATTTCATAAATTTTGATATTTTCTGATTTCTTTAACAAACGCAGACACATTTGTATCTTTGTTTGACGAAGGGAGGTGAGCTATTGTAGCGCCTCAACATTTACTAATTATAGTAATTTTAGTGATTGGTCGTTTAAATTATTAGTTAATTGTATCGACTATTTTTTGGTTCGATAACAGCAGTGATTATTGCATATTTGGTTGTGTGAGTGGATGCTTACTTGCTTATCACATGCCTGGCCTATTGTTGCCTGACTAAAAATGCTTAGTTATTCTTCAGCGCACGAGAGTTGGCTCACTTGTCTTCTCCAGTTCGCTTCGCTCTGATCGCACACTTTGTCTGTTTAAATTAACACGTGAAATAAATGCATCTGCGAAACCGTGCTTGGCTTTTTATTACAGCCGTTGCACAAACAAGGTTAGTCTAACTGTATAATGTACAGAGAATAGAATGGGAGATTTATTTCATGAGTATATTTAACCGTTCGTCTAAAACTGGAGCCAAATTAAAGGCCGATGAAAAGTTAATCATACAATTCAATTCTTGGTTGATATTAAATGGTTAAAGATAAATGATGCGAATCTCTACACATATACGTTTTATGCTAGTTCATATAAACCAGTAAGGTGTATCCGTAATCTTGAGAAGTATAATCTTCCTTGTCGGCTTGGAACCCCAAGTTGTTCAGATTTACAATGAGAGATATTACCAAGTGAGATATTATGATAACTGTTAACTAGATTATTGTGAAGCAGCAGGATATCTTTAAATTCTAGTAGAAATTCACAATTGATGCGGATTCGATGATATCAAGAAAAGTGATGAATAGATCATTCACAGTACTGAATTCTGGTCATACTATTTTGTTCATTTGAAAAAAAAATTCTAACACTTTTATTCATCTATTCAAACAGTGATTACTAATAAAGAATTCGAATAGAAATTTGATCACACACCCACACACACACACCCATGGGAATAGACATATAGACATAGATATAATGTGACTCACTTGAAATAAGTTCGGTGCCAATGTAATCATTGCACTTAAACTTAATTGTGCAGCATGTTGATCAGCTAAATCTTTTGGATCTGGTCCACTAGTTGTACGTCTTAAACGTCTTGGACTAAGACTTACACCTTGATTAGATAAAGGTGATGGTTTAATTAATCTATACAAGGAGGGTGCGAAACAAACAGCTAAATTACTGGCACTCATCTGAAAGAAAAATGTAAAAGTGTAAAAGATTTAAAAATAGGTTTTTTTTATTTCTATAGTTTACATAATGAGAATTGACTCTAACTAGACAATAAAAATTTAGAAAGAAATGGGAAGCACACTTATCAGTCCGTCTGGAGTTGAATCTAGACACTGAAAAACTAGATACCAATTAAGTTACCTGTAGACTAAGTACTCATAACAAGGCCGGAAGGTCTGTGGTTCCATTCCCAATGAAGTCATCGATATGAACCTCCTTTGAAATATTTGTCAAGTGCTTCCGAGTTAACACTTGTTATTTCACTAAATTTTATTTTTATAACAGACAAATAGACAAACGAACAATACCTATCAATAGAACTAAAGAACATTGGAACAATTGTCACTTACTTCAGTTACATCACTATGACGTGATAAATGGTTGAGTAAATATAATAATTTCTGTAGAACAAGACGATTTTCATCTGGTAAGCTAATTAATATCCAACGAAGTAAATCAATTTGTACTGAATTTGGAACACCTAATTAGTAAATAATGATGATAACACTAATAATAATAAATGATAATGATTTGCGGAAAGAACAATGAATAACAATTTATTTTTGTCCATGAAAAGAAAATGTTAAGAATGCGATCATTCAATTTTCAAGATTTAGAAAAGATAGGATCGAAGAAGGCGTATTTCGTTTCAAGAATTTGTTCATTGGAGCTACCTACATGCTAGTATGTTGAAACTCACATTGGAACCCTGACCCTGATGCCTTGTACTTTGAACGTTCCAAAATATTTTCTACTGAGCTACTGAGTTCAGATAGCCGTCAGTATGTGTAATTCATATATCGAAAGAATTCGAACTCAGTATATATATTCGTAGTTGAAATCACGAACTGTGGTCTTGGATAGACCATTATTCAAAAGTGTAAAGCACACGAGGGCCGTTTTGGTCCTAGTATGAGAATCATCAACAGTACGCTCCCTCGACCTCTGTACGTGGGAACTGAACCCAGAATCTTCACTGCGAACGCTTAACCCCTCGATCACTGCACCAACTTCCATCAAAAGAGATTGATCAGTATAGACAAGTAGATAGTTCAAAACAATGTAATTTATGATATTAACTTGTTATCAACTGAATCCTAAAATCTTTAGAATGAATTGTAGTTTAAAGTGACTCCTCAATAGGATGCACCAATGGTTAATATACTGGAGCCGATAAGAAGTGACCTATTGAGAAAGCCATTAGATAACCATCAGGAGATGTCCTAAAGGACGAATGTATAACATTGGTTAAGAAAGAAATTGTTTTCTTTTCTAAGGAGTTGTTCATATTATTGGGTAGTCCAGTTGGCATTCTCTTTCTGCTGTTTTCTTTCTCTCTCAAGCAGCCATTTTGGGGGAGGGAAGTCTTGGCACCTGCCTCAGCATCTCCAACCGCCAGTTACGATTATAGCAAAAGCTCCGATCACATTTTATAAGCTAATGAAAATAGACTAAAGTAACAGACAGCGATTTCATGAACTTACGCCACGTTTTGGTTTGGTTAACCCCAGCTTTCTTCAAAGATATTCCAAATCCAGTCAACATTGCAGGTTGAAGTAAGTAGTGATTGGACATAAGTAATAAATGTTTCAGTAACCTCAGTGAATGAATATTTCTTAGATCGTAAAATGAGTTACTATTTGTGTGATGACGACTTAGTGGTCCTAGCTTATGTGACCGACGCTTTAAAATTGTCTATGATCAAAGACTGGTAACCCACAAAGTTCTGTATTTTTAAAAGTCCTGTTTCCCAACCGCAAATTTGAAGACAGTGAACTGCTGGATAGTATGGTCATCTTTCAGTTAAAAAAGGTTCACCTCGATTAGGCAACAGTTGATGGGAGCTGGGATACTACTCGATTGCCTAAAACGAAACAGGTGGTCTTCTTAGAGGTTCGCTCTATGAGCCTCTGGTCCAAAGGTCTAATCCATAAGGCCGTGGAGCAACGTCCGAAGATGTAGTCACATAGTAGCCAGTTACCGATTACAGGTTCATACATAATTTGTTCTTTGGGGATTCTGGAAATTACGTGCACCACTGGTTTGGAATGTTAGTTTCCCAACTCCTCCAGGTGGATTTTCCGTTTCCACCCAATCTAGTTAGAGCGCTGGACATTCGCTCTTCATCCTCTCAGTTTCACTAACAAGACGTATGTCATGAGAAGACAGTGAGTACGATTTATTTGCTAGTGGCTGCATACACGTAACCATTTGAGAGCATTTAGAGAGGTAGACTACCAGGGCATTTGAGGGCAGTTTGACACAGGCCACTCATAGGGAGGAGATCATATTGCAGACATGCTTAAACTGTTAGACGATGATCAGAAAACTCTGTATTGTATAAACATCTTTACCGATACAATGATTTAACGCTCAATAGCATATGAATCTGCAGTAAATAATAAAAACTCATTATTTTCCAGATATTTTTTTAATCAAAAATCATATTCATCTTATTGATTTTAGACTATACAAAAAAAAAGAAAAACATCATTCATTCACTTACATATATAAACATTAACAAGTACTGTAGCTAATTTACTAGTAAATAAACATTCTGGTAATTCACGAAAGAATTGTTTTAATAAATCAGCTATGTCATATGGTTGCCAATCATTGAATTCATTCCAATCTGATAAATTTTTATTTAAAAAAATGGTATTCGATGAAGAAGAAAAACAACAGAAAGATATTGTTGTTATGAGATTAGAATTTGAAAATGAGATAATACAATAAAGAGACTAATGGTTTTCAATGTAATTTAGTCTGTAAATTGAATATTTACCAATATAAATAGTGGCTGTGATGTATGAAGAAGCTTAGACCAGGTGGGATAGTGATATATATGTATAGAGAATATTGTTTACTGACGAAATGGGTACTCCTTATGTTCACACTTTTATTTGAGAAACAAGCAAAGTATTGAATGTCTTCTTTCACATATCTTTTAGTCATCAAAACACAGGGATTGTACCATGCCTTAAGACCCAATAGTAACTTCTGTGAGACACTCCAGAGCACACTACTTAGAAGCCACATTGCCAGTAGTATCAACTATAGGTTGTTAGATAACTGTTTTGTCTGAATTCATTTTCATATATTAGAGAGTTAGTAGTAATAAAATCAAGGACATGTATTTCGCCTTATTTGAAACTTGTTTGCGTTTTTATTATTGCATTTCCTAGTCAGTAATCACACTGCAACTTGAATCTAATGCTCAAATCAATATTCATTAAACTGCTAAGACTGTATAAGTTACTTGTTTTCCCAGCAGGTGTCAAGATATTAAAAAGATTCGATATTCAGGATTATAGAATTTTGTCTTACCTTTGGAAATATTACTGTAGTATGCATATATGATCGATCCTCTTAGGGAGCGAGCTCACTATATTTAGGTCTGTTGGACAATACAATGTCATTCGGATCACCAAATTATCATTTAAACAGCTCGAATTTCCAGTTTTAATTCATTCGCTAAATTATTCAAATATTATCCGTTGAATGTAGAAATTTTATTACTTAACTCCAATGAGTTCTCATTGGAACATTGTGTAAATTTCTTGAATTATTCAGATAGTGAGAATATGATTATTAATTATTTGGATAGAAAGATTTTGGTGTCGTTTTTACATCATGAGCTGATTGTTGATCACGAAATACGATGACTAGATTAAGGTTTAAATGTTTAACTATTGGTCTAGTGATTAGATACTCACTGCTAGATTCGACGATCCTAAGCACAACTCTCGGTGGAATCTTGGATTCACAATCTTGATTAAAGATAACTGGCCATTGCTTCTATAATTTAAATGGTACATTAACTAAGGTCGATTGAGCACAAACTGTGAATCAGGCTATGTCTAAAAAATCTCCTTATCAATATATGAAATGATTTATTGTCTGTATACAATCTAATTAACACTAATTATTATTATTATTATCTAGAGTATTTCACTCAAAGAGGAGATCACAGTCGGAATCTAGGCAGCTTAGACTAGAACAATGTGGGCAAATACCTAATTCGAAAATATTCTCAATGCAGAGAATTAACAAGAAATCCATGTTCAAGGTTGATGGCGTCTTGAGGCATTACATTTGTGCTAAAATATTTGGTACTGTACACACACTGATGTCCACAGACAGGAAGTTCGCTTCTAAAACCAATCATCTAAAAAGTGTACCACTCACTAATTAATCGAATTGTGATTCTCGACATTTAAACACTCACAGATTAGTCTAATTCAACAATATAAATAGTAGCAAAGGGAAAAAAACAACAACAGAACACTTACTTATATCATGTTCAATCTCTTTTCTTAATGCTAATATTCTTGATTTACCACCTGGACGTCGAAAGAGTCCATGCGCTGTAGTACCATTTAATTCTAAATGATCCATCATATGTATAATAGCTGGTGGTAAAGGATAACCTAAACAATGTTGCCAATTCGATAATGATTGACCAAACACTGGTCCAGTATAAGGTGCACAATAATGAATTGATAATTGAGGCAGACGTTCATAACTTGGTGATTTTGTTGAATAGTAATGATGATGATGATGTGAACTAGTTGCTTGATCATTTGAATTCAAATTATTCATACAAATTTCATTATTTATAATGGAAAATGCTTTCTTATCAGATAATGGAAATGTACTCAACGAATTGAATAGATGATAGTTTGAGTCACCACCAATGGTTAACAGTGCTCGATATTTCATAAAACGCCTGAAAAGTATGAAATAGGCTTTGATTAGAAAATTAATTAACAATCGTTTTATTATAAATGTTCGAATTTGATAAGAACTAGTTAGTTTACCGTTTGAAACTTGTTGATTTTCAATAGTTAATACTATTCGTAAACATAACACTTTTCGTAATGATATAAATAAATAGAAGTATTGATTACCGATTTCTGATATTGTATTCTGAAGATTAACTTAACAAAAAAAGGATTAAAAGTACTTTGTTCAATTAGAATACGTTTCAGATGAATTTTATGTCATATGCTAACTGGAGGTTATTGATTTTTAATCAATGATAAAATGTTTCTAAAACCTTTTACAATATCAAGGCTACATATAAATACGCATAATTACGCATGTCTTCTATACTGCTGATTTTCATACATCATGTATTATATCTTTTATTTGAAGCTCAAATGTCAATAATTTTCTAAAGAGAGGACTAGAAAGTAGATAGAAAATCAATGTTGAGCATGTTAGTATCATATGTAACAATGACATCTAACATGACAACATGTTAATAGATAATTGTGTGGCATAAATCAGTGGGCATTAAGTTCGAATGTAAAAGTGAAATCGGTTTTAAACCTATACCTGAGTGCTATATGAATCGAATGATAATTGCACGTATTTGGTTATAAAATGGATTATATTTATGAGGGATAAAACATGCATCAGTAGTGAGCTGATCTCTAAGATATATATATATATATATATATATATATATATATATATATATATATCTTTTAGGTTAGTCAATGAACTTATTTTCTGACTTTCACTCTGATCAGGCTAGTATATAAGAAGACCAGGGATATAGTAGATTAAAACACTTGGATTCATTTATCTTAAAATATAATGCACATGTAAATGGGATTCAAGAACTATAGAAATCAACAGAGATTGAATAATTTAACTGTTAAATATCAACAATAGAAGATATACAAACCGTTTACAGTTAATACTGTATATTTTGAACACATCGGTCAGTAATACTAGTCATTATCAACATAGAGTCTCGTACAAATATACATTGGTTCACGTTTCTACTACTCTATTACTACAGTGAAATGAAATTTAACAAAATGAATAACAAACATGATTGAAATAATCGTAATACGGCAATGATAAGGAGAAAGACTAAAACAGAAATCGAAATATATTACAAAAAGGCAGAAAGAAAAAACAATTCAAGAAGGAATATGAGAGTTGAAAATCTGCAGAACAATAAACAATGAACACATCAACACCATTGTAAATGTTTTTGTTTTACGGACTACATCACAGCATTTTCAACGATAGATCATGATTACTATGCAAAAAAACAAACAACTCTGTTGACTGCATCTAATTAAATAAAGCAGAGATCAACACAATTAACGACTTGATGTATTACTAGCATCCCACAAGCAACTGCGAAAATATTTCACATCCTCTTCAAGAAGATTTGGGATGAGGAACAAGTACCATCAGATTGGAAAGAAGGATACTTGATCAAAATACCAAAGAAAGGCGATCTCAGCAAGTGTGAGGACTACAGAGGCATCACTCTTCTCTCAATACCAGGCAAAGTCTTCAACAGGGTATTGTTAAGTAGAATGAAGGACTTCGCAGACGCCAAACTTCGAGATCATTGTGGAACAATCAATTGAATGGAACTCACCACTCTACATCAACTTCATCGACTATGAGAAAGCATTCGATAGCGTTGACAGGAAAACACTGTGGAGGCTTCTTCGACACTACGGTGTGCCTGAGAAAATAGGTAACATCATACGGAGTTCTTATGATGGATTCAACTGCAAAATCGTACACGAAGGACAGCTAACAGACTCGTTTGAGGTGAAGACCAGTGTCAGGCAAGGTTGCTTACTCTCACCCTTTCTCTTTCTCCTGGTCGTCAATCGACTCTATTATGAAAACGTTAACATCTGGAGGGAAGCACGGTATCAACTGGACAGTTAGGACGCAGATAGATGATCTGGACTTCGCAGATGACCTGGCTCTTCTAACGCACACGCAACAACAAATGCAAGAGAAGACGACCAGTGTAGCAGCAGGAGGTATCAACATACATAAAGGAAAAAGCAAAATTCTCCGATGCAACACAACATGCACCAACCAAATCACTCTTGATGGAGATGCCTTGGAGGACGTTAACACCTTTACATATCTGGGCAGCAGCATCGACAACCACGGTGGATCTGATGCAGATGTGAGGGCGCGGACTGGCAAAGCTAGAGAACTCCAAACAAATATCAATCAACACCAAAATCAGGATTTTCAATACAAATGTCAACACAGTTCTACTGTATGGAGAGGAAACTTGGAGAACTACAAAAGCCATCATCCAGAAGATAAAAGTGTTGATTAATAGTTGTCTATGCAAAATAATTCGGATTCGTTGGCCATGCACCATCAGCAACAACGTACGGTGGGAGAGAACAAAGCAAATTCCAGTGGAGGAGGAAATCAGGAAGAAGCGGCGGAAGTTGATAGGACACACACTACGAAAAGCACCAAACTGAGTCATAAGAGATGCCCTCACATGGAACCCTCAAGGTCAAGGGAAAAGAGGAAGGCCAAGGAACACATTACTCCAACAAATGGAGACAAACATGAAAAGAATGAACAAAAATTGGATAGAACTGGAAAGGGAGGCACAGGACAGAGTTGGCTAGAGAAAACTGGTAGGTGGCCTATGCTGCAATGGGGGTAACAAGCGTAAGTAAGTAAGTAAGTATCATCACATTTTATGATTTCGTCACTCCTAACCTTGCAAGTTAATCATAACACCAACTAACAATACCCATTCAAAACTATCTGATGTAATAGATATATCCGAACTATCACTAAAACACTAAAAGATTTACAACCCCAACAACCATTTGGTCATCACTGAATATCATTCGTTATTTAGGTAACCTTAACATTTCTGAAATGATTAATGAAATAAAAAAGAAAATAAATTTGATTTTCTTTCTGTTACTTCTAACTGTCATTAACTTACCAACTAAATGGGGATCGATTGACGGAACAATGTTTCTCAGCTATACTAGCCAATTGTATAAGAGCTAATTTTCGCAATATCATTAATTGTCCAACGGATAACGACCAAATTGTTACATAATCGTCTTCTTTGGAATTGTGCAGTATATTTTTTCTATCCAATAAACTACAACTTGAATTCAATGTATTTATTCGACTAGACAGGATACATGGATGTTGTTCATCAGTTGGTTGATGATAATTATTTGATGCATTATTATTATTATTATTATTATTATCATCAGCAGCAGCAGTGGTATAACTCAAATGACTTTTCATAAATTTATTCATTCTTGCATTGCGTATTGATTTAACTGGTGTCGCTGCTTGTAAAGAACTTGAAGATAAATAAATTATATGCTTATCTTTGTCAATATATTGATCATTTTGTCCAGCAGACGATTGTGTTTGTGTTGAAATTATTTTCTTATGTGATGATGATCTTGTACGACTTGACCAACGGAATGGATGTTTACGGAATGATCTATATTTGCCAGATTTTATGCCCGTGCTAGGCAACACTTCATCTGTTTCTTGTTGTTGTTGGTGTTGGTGTTTAGTTGAGTGATGTTCAGCTTCACTTTTACTGCCATCTTCTATTTGAACACTGTTAAGAAACAAACAGATGCTAAATGTTTAAATAAAAATTTTACAAACTGTTTATAATGAGTAATATCGTGGTATTATAAATCTAAGAACTGCTGTCAACAATAGTTTTACATTTTTGAAACCATGAATCGATCAATGTTAGATCACCATTAAAAACCTGGAAGCACTGGACGGCCGTTTCATCCTGGAATGGGACTCCTCAGCAGTGCGCATCCACGAAACGGCCGTCCAGTGCTTTCAGGTTTCTAATGGTGGTCTAACATTGATCGATTCATGGTTTCAAAAATGTGTAACTTAACAATCTTCACAACCCTATAATGCAAATTACCTGTGCTCACTAGTGACTAGCTCCAGAGGAATGTTCTGCGAGTTCTAGTGGGAAGACGTCGTGACCAGTGAAGTTCAACCTGTTCGTGTGTAGACAGTAACTACCGAAGACTGTGTATGAAGTTGCGCAACTCCGTGAATTGATCAAGTTAGACATTGACACCGTTAGATACCGGCTCAGTGGTCCTATGGTTAGGCGTTCGCGCACAATACCGAAGGTCCTGGGTTCGAATCCTGCGGGGCGCAGGAGTCGTGGATGCGCGCTGCTGAGAAGTCCCATACCAGGACGAAACGGCCGTCCAGTATTTCCAGGTTTATAATGATGGTCTAACACTGATCAATTCATGGTTTCAAAAATGTATAAGTTAACAATCTTCACAACCCTGTAATGCAAACAATAGTTTTGTCTATTATGATTTGGATCTGCTCATTGGTAATGTTACAGACTGTGATTAATCCTGTTCTAGATCATCGCCTCTCTGTTGTTATTAAATCATAAACATTTTCATACGAGGTAGTGTGACAGAAGCTAGCAGTGGAATCCAGGACTTGTACAAAATAAAACAAAATACATCCTAGATTTCATTATTAACCGATATTCATGTTTCTTTGAAAAATTCTGTTATGATTAATTAAAATGTTACCATTTGATAGCTAATTTATTTTAAAGCGAATTTTCAGGTTGATGCATAGCAAGTAGTA
>OX103973.1:4110518-4148752 GCA_944470395.2 Schistosoma turkestanicum | reverse complement strand
CAAATGTTTAAGCATCTGCTTATGTTGCTTCCTTAGATAGTCAGAAGCCTCAATATTTCAGAAACGAAAATAAATAATATTCAACACATTATCAAATAATCATATTTTCTTGATTATCGATTCGTCTATAGAATTTATTTTAAAAGATATACCTAAGTAATCGATACATCTCGACTAAAAAGGCCAACAATTGTCATAAAGATAGTTTAACAATAAAAATACAGTCTGTTACCAATTATTTATAAGACCACCTTATATATGCGTAGACTTACTCACCAACGATAAGAGTAAAAACTCGTTGAAGCAACCACCAATCCAGAAAGAAAACTACATAAGACAAACAAAAGGCCCCTCTAATGCAAAGCAGGTTAGGAGTGAAATGGCAACGATGACATTAGCTACTGCGACAAAAAGCTGTTTACGATTTGTATTATACAGACAGAAAAATGTAGGAACTAATACCTGTCCAACTTCTATAGATGCCTCCAGTCTACATGAAATAAAAGTGTAGACACCTAGGTGTCTACCACAGGTTCATCGAGAAATCAGAACGATAGTAGTCTTTCTAATGAAATCTTTCCATGAATCATAGGCAGCCAACAAATGCCTTCCCTGCACAAGTTACTTTATCATCACTGTTTCGATAGAATCCTATGCAGATTGCTCAGAAAATAACCAGATCCACAATGATCATTGAGCGGAAAGTACCAGCCAACCGATACACCAACACAACACGCACCACCCGCCATACATATACGTTAAAGCACTAAATCTTATCCCAGTTATGTTACGCTGCGTAGCTGATGGTTTCCTGGTGGTGTTTGGGTTCTCTGTTTAATTGGCCTCGACAGACCACTCGTGAGATCAAGGTTATGGGCTCGACACTCAGCTTTCCAGTGAGTCAGTCGACAGGACACTTACTGTTGTGTGAGCCAGACATTATAGATCTAATGAGAAACGTAAAGGTAAGTTCCAACGGATCGTGTCTTTCCATGTGTCCTATTTCCTAGCTATAATATTGATCGCATTGCATGATTTCATATGAAATTTTCTTTGGATCTTCAGGTAACGCTCAACAAGACGGCCCCGTATGCATTTTTTTTTGGGAAACTATCAAAAGCCCCTAATCAGCCACAGTACCCAACAAATGTACCTGGCCACAATTCGTCCAAAAACCAAAATTATAACCAATGTATCCGAAACCGATCTAATCATCTTATACTAGCATTATTGCCAAGTATGAAACCTAGATTATCGAATTCATTTATCTGAAGCCCCAGACAAACATCTACGTAAAATGATCAGCCTACAAGAAAATATGTCCCCTTCCTTTTATCCTCATTTTGGTTATCTTACAAGAATAATAATCTTCGAAACGTGACATTGTTAATAAAGTCTACCTTATGAACTTACGGTTACAACAACAACTTAGGTTATGATAGAACATAGATACCTAAATATTAAGACTCAGACGTCAGCACGGCAGTTAGATAGTCACCTGAGTCGCACCATATTTAAGGATTCACTGCACACGAACGAGCATAGCATACCCTTACGCTCTTATCAATGCTCAAGAAGACCTTTAGTATTTAAAAGATCCGCTATGAATGGATATTTGAACAAAAAACCATTGAAGAGTTTGTCACTGTTAGAAAAACCTGATCACATTCATGCTTCTTGCAGAACAATGTAATGTATCCCTCACCCAGTGTTTTCGCAAGAGTGGTTTACCCAATGGACTAGAATCTTTCTACTAGATTTATTCAATTAAACAAGAGATAAGTGTTTTAAAGATAAAGAATGAATAGCTGCATAGAAGTTTAAGACCGACCTAGTACCAAAATCAGTCGGAAAACCCATTGCCTACAACTCTTCGTACAGTAACTGCTGTTCATCCACATTTAATGAAGATCCCCTATTAGCTACTTGCTACTAAAACATCTCGACAGCTTTGGATAGTCAAACTCATTTAAATCGTAAAAAATAGAATCTTCTTACCCGTTATGCTAGCAGGGGTTATTATATACACTAAGCAAAGGGCTCCGGTTACTTGCTTAGATAAACTTAAAGACGGACATATTGATCAAGTTTCTGTTAAAAATAAATAAAGAACATGGACAGAATGCTAGATTGATAATACCTATCCGATACAAGAAACGGGTTGTTTTTTTAAATACGAAATGAATGAAAATAGCAAATTGGGAATGTTTAATGAATAGAATTCACTCGTCCATTGAATGACAATATTTGCACAATGCAAAAAAATAGCCCAACATACTTATCTAAGTAATAACAGAAATCATTTCACCAATACAGGAGACAAAAAAATTCCTAACGCTTTACTATTTCTTAATGTCCTACGTTATGTTCTTAGTTAGACAAAAAAACTAGTAGCTTATAATACTAATCATCATACATTGATTATAATGATATATCATACTAGAATACTACTTATTATCCGGCTTGACCTTCCGCAGATTGAGCTTTTGAGTCCTGGCAGAAACACTTATTTACAATGAACGCTAACATTAACGCATGTTAGACAGAAATGGTTAAAACGTATTCCTGTATTAAGAACTCACAAGTCAGAGCCATACCGTGAAACCCGCCTCTCTCTCCGTGTTGGTACCTGTACCCTCTACCCACAGACACGTGGTCAAACTAGTTAGAGTTTAACCAAAGAGAAAATAAAAAGCAGAATAGCTAACCATAAGTGTTTTCAGGTGAAAAGGCAAACCAGAAATGCCTTATGATCCCAATATATAGAATACCCCTACAATATATAATTATATCTTATATTATTAATAGGTTCATATACTATACCTTACGGACGCCGTTTTTTACACTCAATGTTCCAACGTAATAAGAAAAGATAACGACATACACTAAAGTAACCTCACCAAAGCTAAATGATGTAGAAGAACAATCCCGTGAACACGGCAGATCCATTTAAACCGAATTAACTTAGAACATAAAAGACTAGATGTTGCTATTTTTTTCAATTGTCAAATATTTCATTCATACTGCTAGTCATAAACAATTCAAATTTATCATTTCAGAAAAACAACCCGTTATCATGGTATTTCAATCTACAGTCCATGTTTTTTTTAACAGAAACTGATCAATTTCAGCCTTTAGTTTAAAAACAAGTAAACCGACTTCTGGATAAATAACCCAGCTACATAACGGTAAAACAGTTTACATTTACTAGATTTGACTTCAAAAGATATCGATAATAGTTAGTAAAGTAAATAAGGGGTCTCATAAATTGGATGAAACATTATTCAATGATTCATGGTTTCCACTGATTGTCTATCGGTAAAATCAGTTCAGTATTTAAACTATCTTTTAATTGAATAATCTAGTAAAAATCTACCATTGGGTACTTGAAAACCTGGTGAGATTACATTGCAAAGATGAATTGATCAGGTTTACAGTAGCAACTCTTCAATTTTTTGTTCAAATATCACTCATCTATTTAAATACAAGGCTTCTTGCATTGATAGATATACTGCTCGTTCGTAATGCAAATCTTAATATCGACTCGTACTACTAACTCCTACTTCTGATTTTTAGTATCTATTCTAATCCTATTTTGAACCTAATTTCATAAGGTAAACTTTTAAATCACTCGAGATTATTTGTAAACCAAAATGACGAAAAAGAAGTTGTAGGCTGTCATTTTAGAGATTTTGGGGCTTCAGATGATCGAACTTTCATATGCCAAATGTGTAAAGTGAATTGATCGGTCGATATAATATTTTTTGACGAATTGCAGTACATTTGGTCTGTGGTAAGCTTTGAATTCCAAAATGCACGCTCTTCGTCCTAATCAAAAAAATTTCATTGAAATCATGAATCGATCAATATTAGACTAGAAATAGACACATGAAAACCCTGAACTACCTTCTCATTCTAGTATGGGACTCAACAGTAGTGTCTGTCGACGACTCCTGAAAGCTGGATTCGAGCCCATAACCTTTGATCTCACTCGCGAACAATTAACCACCAGACCAATCAGCTACGCACTAACTAACTGATAATAGGATTTCTATATGCGCGTGTGTGTGTGTATTCGTGGAGTACTTTCGATCAATGATCATTTTCTGATCAGTCGAAAGATTAAAATAACTTGAGAAGCTTGTGCACAATTCATGAAATTCATTAGAAAACTATATCGATCGATGACTGTACACACTTTTCAGCGGCACAGAAAGTTGACGATGTTCTAATAAAACTAACAACTTGTGCGCATCTATTTTCTTGCATTCATCTTCATAAGCCTTTTTTTCTATTATTTTTGCTTCAACAGTTTTTACATACTTGATAACATATATATATCTTTAAAATTTACAGACTATTTATGTAAACGGCATTTGTTGTTGTCAGTCAATGTATCATAAATAGTATTTAAAATAAAATAACAATCGATAATCAAGAAAATATTATTTGATAAGTTAATATTATTATTGTTAATATTACTGTCACTATCAGACAACATATGTTCCACACACACACACGTTTACACTCACATACTTTGAATCGGTACACATTGGCCTATTTATTATAAAGAATGGGAAAAAAAATGGTGCTTCAATGCAATCAAAATCTCTTTCTTTTTTTTCGTGAATCAATCGTCTTTTTTTTCCACCAGAATCAATCCAATTGATGATATACAGACAAGAGATAGGAAATTGTGAACTACCATAGAGTGTGTTTATGTCTTGTAAACGTTTCTTATTTGATTATATGCATTCAGTTAGAATTTGTTCATATTTACTAAAATCAATATGTAACCGATCGATCGATTTATTTAAACATTAGCATTGAATCTTCCAATCGACACACTTTTAAGAATAATGATGTTTGTTTGCATAGTTAAAATCACAAAGCGATTTCAGCTATACAGCTATTGAAAATGCCATTAGTTTTCAGGCAGAGTTTTGGAGGTTTGCGTTTTTACACATTTGAAATCATCAATCAATCATTGTTAGACCACCATTAGAAACCTGGAAGCTCTGAAAGACGGCCGTTTTGTCCTGGTTTGGGACTACTCATCAGTGGCAGTGCGCATCCACGACTCCTGCTCCTCGCAGGATTCCAACCCGGGACCTTCGGCATTGTAGGCGAACGCCTTACCATCGGACCACTGGGCCGGCACCCAACGGCGTTAATGTCTAACTCTGATTGATCTAGGGATTTTGCGCGACCTCACCCATTTGTCTTTGGTAGTTACTGCCTACACCTGATAGGGTTGAACTCCATTGGTCACATCTTCTAAACTAGAACTCTGAGAATTTCCTCACGGAGCTAGTCACTAGTGAGCACTGTCACGATATTTTGGGGCAGAGTTTTGGAGGTTTGCGTTTTTACACATTTGAAATCATCATTAGTGACTAGTTTTCATCATGCAACCGCTGGAGTTCTAGTGAAAAGCCGTGATCAGTAAGAATTTCATCCATATTGGATGTGAGACAGTTACTCATCACAGACAAGGCAAGAAGACTGAATAAAATCGCTATGTAGTTGAAATTAGGAATATGCACTATTGTTTACCGGCTCAGTGGTTTCGACGTTAAGCATTTGAATGCAAGACAAAAGGTTCCAGGTTCGATTACTGGTTGCGGGATCGTATACTCCTGCCGCTAGCTAATCCTAAGCTAGGCACTAGACGGTCATCCATTACTTCTATGCATGTAATGATAGTCTAACCATGATTAGTTTGTAATATAAGATATGAAATTTCTGCAATCTCCACAGATTACCACTCTATAGTGAGAATGATAGTGTCAAACAATTGATACTTTTCTGTTAAAGATTATTCTACTCATGAATGTAAAATATGAACCAGAAAAACTCTTTAATTTTACATAATTTCGGTGGTGATATAGTGATTAATGAAAGTAAGGAGATTCGTAACTCAGGTAGTATATGACCAATTCATGTACATTGAAGGCAAATATAGAAACAGAAAAACATTTCACATATTACAAATGAGTCTTATCAAATTAAATAATATGACAGTAATGAATTGGTAATTATGACTTATGCAGCTTCTCATAACGAACACAAAAATTACAACAGAACTTAAAATTCTCAACTACAACCAGATGATCATAAGTAGACAGAGCAAGTAGTATAAAGTAAAAACACACAAAAAACAACAACAAACTGTTCAACCATTGAATAAACGTCATGATCGTTTAGATCATTCATATGAATTAAAAGACAACTAATTGAATAATGATGTCAATAACCTCACCACAAAAGTGAATTATAATATAATCAGAATTGATGAATTGAGAATGTAATGTATAATATGAGATTAATATCGTGAGAAACATCAACCTCTGAACAAATAATGATACTCATACAAATAAGCGAGGTAATATTCAACGTAGAATTGGTAAGTACATACATTACTACAAGTTAACTCAATAAGAGAAATTTTTCGGGCCTAATCTTATCGTACACGTAACTAAAAATATACATGGTAATAGAAAAGATTAGGAATCGAAGATATAATTTAAGAAACTATAGATCAATGACATGAAGAAATAAAAAGCTCTGAGGAATTCAAATGCTTAGAACTTTGTCAGAATACAAAGAATGAATGCACCTGCACCATTTAAAATGGAATTAGCCTCATATTATTTCAAGTTTTTAACCACTGGTTATTCGACAATGAGTCGAAATACCAATATTATGATGATGGCAGTACATGGTTATTTGGAATGCACATATATTACAATAATCTGTAAACATAAGCACTAGGGTTCAGTTTTCAACACGAAACTGAGATCTAGAACTGCAGCTTCAATATGGAAGACTTGTAAAATGATTTTCAAGATGTAACGTTCAGTTACCTGTTCAAATCACTTTCCTCAAAAGTATACCATTTTTTACAGGTGTTTCTATGAACGCTCTCAGTGAATGTGGCAGCGGTATATTAACAAATACAGTTGAGGATTACCGCTATATTCAGAGGATTATATTTGTTTACCAATGAGAAAATTGACGGTTAGAATAATTTCAACCATTTATGAAGATTAGAAGACATACTGGTTACAAGTAAGGAATAGAGAAAATAACAAAAAGAAGGAAATAAGGGTTTAGTAAAATTTTTGTATATAAACAAAGTTACCGTAGATGATAACTAAACACGTCAGACAGAGAGACAGACAGATACAACGTATAACTTCGTACATAAGTACATCAGTTCATGTTGCCATGCCCCATCAGCACAGAGACGCAACTGTCAGTTCGAATCCAACAGTGATAGCAATAATAGAAGTATTAGCAGTAATAGAGAGGATTAGGGAGCGAAGATATGATTCGAGAAGTATAATTCAGTAAGATAAGTTTAGAAGGAGGAAGGTAGAGATTATGAGGAATGCGGAAGCTTAGAATTTCATAGAACACAAAGAGTGGATGCATCTGCGTCATTGCAAACGATTCTGAGCAATGTCGTTCAAGGTCTCTAACCATCATTGACAATCGTCTCACGGACCCCAACCAGGTAGCCCACATCTACGAAAATGACTCAGACAACTTGTCAATGACTTCATGGATTTCTGCCATGTTTTGGCTTGGCCGCCCCTAGCTTTCTTCCAATCTACTCCTACACTGCAAAACATAGCTCGTCGAGGCAGTCGGTGGTTAGGCATACGTAACACATGTCTCAACCACCTCAACTGATGACGTTTCACTACTTCATATATTATTGATTTGCCATCCTTACCTAGACCTCGTTTCCTAACTACAGCATTGCTAATACGGTTGTCCCATGATACACGAGCAATGCTTTGGAGGCATCGATGATCGAATACTAGTAACCTACGAAAGTCCTCTACTCTTAACGGCCAAGTCTAGCATCCGTGCAGTAGGACGGAGCGAACTGCTGCACAGTACATTCGTCCTTTGGTTAGCGAATGGATATCTTGCCTACGCCATAAGTGACGCAGGTTGGCAAAAGCTAATCGAGCCGTCTGTATCCGAGCTGAGATTTCGTCAGTCACCAGGCCATCGGCACTGATGAGACTCCCAAGATAAGTGAAGCTGTCTACACGTTCGACTACTTCACTCCCTATCACCAGTTCAGGTGCCGATGCAACCCAATCTTGAAGTAACATTTTGCATTTTGAGGGGGAAAGCCGCATCCCGAACATGTTTGCGTTGTTGCATATTCTAAGCTAATAAGCGAGTCTCCTGATAGAAGGTCTACTCCTGAAAATTCAGACTAAGATAGTGTTATACCTAGCAGCATGTCTATGATAAAATTAAACAAGAATGGAGAAAGTGGACATCCCTGACGGACACCACTTGAAGTAGAGAATTCCGATGACAGTTCGCCATAAGCTCTCACTCGACCAGTGGTGTCCGAGTAGAGAGCTTGTATGAGGTTAATGTACTTCTTTGGTACACCTTTCAATAACAGACACTGCCACAGAACCTCACGACCCACTGAGTCAAATGCCGCTTTTAGGTCCAGGAAAACAACTATTGTAGAATGCCTAAATGTGTGTCTGTGTGCCAAGACTTGTCGTAGTGTGAAAATTTGGTCTATACAGTCCTAAAACTACAATCTACTTGAATTAGAAACAAAAAGTAACCCTTTTTGCAGAGTCATCTAGGTGGAAGACAGTAATTAATTTATAAAATGTAGTGTGATAAAATTAAGCCGAGAATAATTTCTTTGATAATAAATAATGAAATGTACACTAAATTTGACTGATCGAATTCAAATTTATGCGATAAGATACACATGTCCATGAGCTTGCAACACATCTGCCATTTTAAATGTTCAATGTAGATTTTTTTGTTATTCATTTAGTGAATCTATTGCTGCATAAAAAATTTTTCAATGAAAATTTTAATTCAAGTTCTAACTTTCACTTTATTCACTTTTGTTCTCATCTGACAAATAAGTTGAAATATGTCAGAGTCAGGGATTTATAGAAGAAAAATATGTACATACTGTGAAATGATTTAAAATAAAATCTTCAGTAAAAATTGCTCTCTCTTATAGCCACTGACATATTAAATAAACAGAGAAATGCTTAAACATGTTAGATATTGTATTTTTTATTAGAAAACATAATTGTCATCCACATACAATTAATTATTGTGGCTAACTTCATTAAATTTAATGGTCACTAATCTCAACTAATTTTAAACAATAATTATCGGTCAACTAAATATCATGTATTCATTCAAAAATATCATAATGAAAGTGGTCAACTTAGATTGTTGTAACCAATTTCATTAGCTTTCAGTGCGCAGTTCATCACATAACCAATTGTTTAATGAGGATTGTTCAAAAGAAAAGAAAAGAAAAAGTTCACTAAACCATGAATTTAGAACAAAGATAAACAATTCAACTTGCAAAAACAACTACAAACTGATTTAAAGATAGAAAGAGAAAGAGAGAAATGAGGAAGAGTTAGAGGAAATACCGGATGCAAATCAATCGATTGTACATGTAAGCTAAATTACATCAAACTATTCAATTGGTGCGTAAAACTTGAGACCAGAATATATCATCATAAAGAATATTTGTTATTAAGTATAAATTTTCAGGACTAAATGATCTTTAATGTGCATGAACAAATAAACTCATATTGATATCATAAAACTTGATGACTGTCGATCCAAACATGTATTTCTTTAGAGTTTAAATACTTAGACGATTTCACTAGTTGCATTCATTATTAATTAATAATGAAATTAGATTGAAGATAACTATCGATTTCTGATTTATTCTTTACTCTGCATTTATTAACACAAAATGATATTTACGTTAGTTTAATGATGTCTGCGTTTACTTGTACTGTTTTCAATATTCATGTATTATGTTGTATGTAATATAATCTGTTATAGTATGCTTATCCTTTCACTTATTTTGTAAAATATAACAAATTTTTCAAAATATATTGGCCGCACTGTAGATTGAAACTCTCCGGTCGCTATGTACATATGAAAAAAAAGAGACTGATTCATTGGGATCATGAAGTTTCAAACTCATATAATTTCATACTCGTTGAATAAATCACTAACTGCCACGAGTCAATACTTCATCAGGAAACGCATTAGACTCTGAAAGAGATGGTTCTAATAGTTCACATGGTAATCTGATTTGAGAATCTTTTTCTTCAAAGAAAATCATATTGTCCTCAGTTGCTTTTTATCAACCATAACAGAATACATGTTATCAACCTGGTTTTCTATCAAGCCTAATTTTTTGGTTTCTTTAAAGGATCCTTGTGACGATTGATTCAACTTGTAGATTGTATTCATCATTACACAGATCTCATTTAAGGTATTGTTGAAAACTAGAGAATAATTGGTAGCTATCCCTTACTTAGTATGAGAATGCTTAAAAGTATCCAATAATAGGTCTATTCAGAGGACCTTTCGGGTCTCACGATAAGCGGTCAACCCATAGACCACGGAGTCGATGTACATTTCGTAACTTCAGTCAACTTTTCATACTGCACAAAATCTTCCAAAACCATGCCTACACTGGACATCATGAAACTTCATTTACCATTATTAAGCTTAACTATAATCTAGAAGCCCTGTGAACTTAGAAAACAGTTAAGACTACTAACAAAACATATTTTAAATATGATCATTTCCTGATTGATCGTTGCCTATTACATCGTTTTACTTCATATATAAACATTTTTAAAAAAAATAACAAAAATACACCACATAAAAAAAACACTGAAGATAAATTTAGCAAACTGAACGAAAACAACCCTAACCAAACGAATAAAAAATAACATAACATAACATAATAAACACGCGTAACAAGGAAAAAGTTAACTAATATGCTAAAAATGTCATATATATACATTTATATATATGCATATGTACGTATATACCTTACTTTTATTATGATAAACAAAAAAACACCAATCTTGATATAAATAGAAAAGTTATTTCTAGAACTTCCAATGAACAGGAAGAAGAAAAAATAAGTGATAAGAAATTGATTAGTCGTCTTGTGTTCGATTTGTGTTTTCACTTAAATAAAACTGCATTCGTATTAATTAACGTATTTATTTACTTAACTGTATGTATATGTGTATATGTGTATCTCAAGAGGATAGTTACACTAAAGGCATTTAGTTAGTTATCAGTTTTAGTGCATTGAATGTTTCACAGATAGAAGAAATATGCTAAATCAATCTGATGCAGTTGTGAAGGCACGGATCGGTAAAGCAAGGGCTGTAATTCTACAGTTGAACAATATCTGGAACTCAAAACAACTGTCAACAAACACTAAAGTCACAATTTTCAATACAAACGTCAAGACAGTCCTACTCAATGGGGTGAAAACTTGGTGAACTACGGAAGCCATCAACCAGAAGATACAAGTGTTCATTAGCACTTGTCTACGCGAAATAAACAGGATTCTCTGACCAGATACCACCAGTAACACCCTACTGAATACATACAGACATTAGATAATATATGGGAATTATAAGAGATGAGAAGTGATGGGTGATGAGTGATATGGTTTTTATTAGCATGAAACAGATACAAGTAAATATGCAGACATATTCGCATTAAGGATACACACATGTATAAGGCATGGCCCGCGTTACACGTGAGTAATTGGTAAGGTTAAACTAATCGGTGATACGACCAGTCAGGAGATTGAAATAATTTACCTATCCGAAAGTCTGAAAAAATCACGTGGGCATGTGATGACTAAAGTTCACTACAAGTTTCCTTTCAACAGATCTCTTTACTGGATTATCACAATATATCCAACTACCACCACTACTGCAATAGTTAAAGAAACTTACAGGATGTTCAAATCCCTTTGTATGAATGAAGACTCACAGTTAATGACTTTTTAGAGTAATAACACATTATGGTTTGTCCCCCTATTAGCCAAGTTCATCTAATACAATCATGAAAACTGTTAGTCATGCAACTATTACTTCTACTACTACTACTACTACTAATTATTATCAGTAGTCACATGATCTCGATAACAAAGTCATCAAATAAACAGAGAATTAGGACGAGAAAAACACAAACAGAAACATTTTCGAAGAAATCTATTAATAGGCATTCTGTAAATCAAAAAATATTAAAAAAAATTTAATAAATCACAACGCTATTTAAAAAAATCATACGCTATATTACTGAATAAACCATAGTAAATAACTGATTCCCCTTAGGTCATCTAGTGTTTTCCTCCCATTATCCGCGCACTCTTCTTATCTTTAAACGTGTTCAATTAATATGGCAGTATTGTACAAGGAAAGAGAAAAATATTCCCACTTTTTTTTACTTACATAATTGATCCAAGAAAAATCATTTTGAAAGTGAAATAATCAGTTAATGATAAGTTTAAAAATAATAGAATACATGACGATGTAGCTGTCAAACGAAAAGTTAAAAATAGAAGAATATAAAAATACAACAACCTAAGCATCTGCTAATCATACAATATGAATATCGATGACAATTTTTTATATTATAAACCAATCAGAAGTAGTTAAATGAAAAAAAGATCTTTGATGACAATCAGAAATATCTTAAAGGACGAATGTATATCATTGGTCAAGAAGTTTGTTTATTTTTCTAAGGAAATGAGATTTAGATATTTAAATGCATGTATTTGTACACAGGATTCAGTTGATGAATAGACTTTCTTTCTTTTGAAGTCTTTCCTTTTGGCTCATGTAGTCAATTTAGGCGATTCGCGCACATCGTGATCAGATCTTGAACACAGCACATAACATAATCGTTTGTGTGGTAGATTTAAAGAGTGCGCATTTAAAATATTCATATCTTTATGAAATTAATATTCAACAATAGATAGGCATGTTCTTAAAACGCATCATTAGTTAGTATAGTTTACAAGTTTATATTCAATGATTTTTAGTCAATGATTTCAATATTTTAAGCAAATGGTCCCGAATAATGTGCAACATGTTTCTCAAATCATTTTGATTAATAAAGGTTTATTTTTTTAACTTCTTCAACTCATTATTATTATTATGGCATAATTTCAAAATTACTTAATTCATATTCTTGATGAAGTCATTAACATCTTGTCACTGTATTGAACACTGTGAAAACATCATTATTTGAAGCATGAAAAAGCATTCCATTTAAGTACTTTTCTTGCATTTCAAGGTTTTTTAAATCATGTGATAATATCAATAATATATATATATATATATATATATATATATATAGTCCTTCAATCATCAACAGAATATCATTTGAGGGATGATCAAAAACACTATTATTTTCTAGATTAGTTTATGTATAGAAAAAATATGCTGAATGATCTATACGTGTTGTTTGTATTGTAGACGATTCTGGAACCAAGTTGAAATCAGTGAAAAGATTAATGATATCAGGGCACTACACATCATTCGCTGTTTTTTGTAGAACTCTCTGGGAAGTTTCTATTGAACACTTACTGCACGAAGTACTTTCACTGTATTCCCAGATTCTTAAAAGTTTTTATAAGGAATTTTTCAGAGATCTTTAGACCCAAAAAGAAATTATACCTGTTCTATGATAGTATGAGTTAGCTAGAATTAAACTCTCATTTAATTTCAGTATTTAATAGACTAATTTTTTTTTCAATTTTATTAAAATACAAACATTCTATTTGATTTCCAGGCAGAGTTTTGGAGGTTTGTGTTTTTACACATTTGAAATCATCAATCAATCATTGTTAGACCACCATTATTAGAAACCTGGAAGCACTAAGAGAAGGTCGTTTCGTCCTGGTATGGGACTCATCAGCAGTGCGCATCGACGACTCCAGCACCTCTCAGGATTCGAACCCCGTACCTTAGGTATTGTGTGCGGAGTTCTAGTTGAGAAGACGTGACCAATGGAGTTCAACCCTGTCGGGTGTAGGCAGTAACTACCAAAGACAAATGGGTAAGGTCGCGCAAAATCCCTAGATCAATCAGAGTTAGACATTAACACCGTTGGATGCCGGCCCAGTGGTCCGATGGTTAGGCGTTCGCGCACAATGCCGAAGGTCCCGGGTTCGAATCCTGTGAGGTGCAGGAGTCGTGGATGCGCACTGCTGGTGATGAGCCCCATACCAGGACGAAACGGCCGTCCAGTGCTTCTAGATTTCTAATTGTGGTCTAACAATGATTGATTGATGATTTCAAATGTGTAAAAAACCATTCTACTTTGTTTACATCAATCAGATATACTTAAAATTGTTAAAATACATTTTAACTAAACTATCTTACAACACAAACCGAGTGACACAAGTTTTTACTTATATGAAGAAGAGTTAGAAAACTTAAAAGAAAGAAAACACTCATTTATTTATTTCATACACATGTAGTTCAAGGAATACAATACTGTTTGAAAAATAGGCAAATACAAAACATGTATCTATTTCGAATTGTTTATTACTGTTATGGAAGAAAAGATCAAACGAACAGTTAATCACTAAATTTTTTCGAACAAATTATTCATCATAATGATGATGATGATGATGATTGATAGTTTGTCAAGTGAATTGATTAATAGTTTTTCCCGAAACTAAATATAGCCATAAGTTAGTTATCTTCTTACCTATGAATTGAATTGATGATTGATCATGATATGAGATATGTAAATAAATTTTGAGATGTTTATTTTTAAACTACGATTAAAAAGTATATAGAAAGTAGGTAGATAGGTAGGTAGGTGGGTACGGGATAGGAAAGAAAAAAGGAAAACTTTCAGGAAGTATGCAAACAAGAGAGAGAGAGAGAGCGAAAGAGTGTGAGTAACGAAGCTTAAAAAGGCTACAACAACTGTTTAACTATACAGATATTATTAGTATTTTTATTATTAAATACAGAGGTCATATTGTTACTGAATAACTGAAGTAGCTGATGTTACATAGTTTTGTTGATACGAGAATCTTTTTCAGTTCATAGAAGACTTTAGAATGATGTTCTACATTTTTTTGAAAGAACAGAAATTAAGAGAATAATTTATAGCCAAATCACGTGTAATTTTTTTTAACACAGAATGTCTAATGTGATTTGAAAAGGAATTTCGCTCACAAGGAAAGTTAGATAGTAGTGTAGTGAAGGAGAACACAGGTGAGGGCAACCGGATTGTATTTAACGAAAATTACAGAGTTACTCAGTAAAATTGGAAAACCATATCGTAAACGGTTAATTTGCAAATCTTCAATCCATCATCAATCCATTGTCTGACATTTCACTATTCATGCGTTTCATACAAATTCCACTGTGTTCCCACTCTTCTTGCTTTCATGATCTTCCCCCATCTTCTGCTGCTGCCAGACATTACGTTGACACTCACGTCATATACTACTTATAAGTAGCGCGCACTATAGTAGTAGTGAAAATCTGGATGCACCATTCGTCCTAGCTAGAACTCTTCTACTACGCAGTCTTTTTAGATAATTGTTGAGAATTAGTATAATCTGTATTGGTTAGACTTCCAATGTTTACCAATTGTTGAGCATCTTAGCAACTAAATATTCATATTTTAGCGTTTTTGTAAAATTCAAGCAACTCATCATGGTGTTCAGAACTTAATCACTTTTGTAAATCCGATTAAGTCGTGCGTAAAGTTAATTTTAATTGATTTATCTTTCAAATTCAATAAGAAATTTAATTTAACGATAACTATCTCTGATTGATTACATAAAAATAACAGACTGATTTATTAAAGAGATGTAGTTCTTAATGTGGTGAATACTACTTATAAGGTAAACAATATAAGTAGCATGCAGCTAAGCTTCACCTAGAAATTGCCAGCAGATAGAAATCAGTATAGTTGTAGCATTCCATAACTGAACGGAATTCGTTATATAAGTTGCCTTAAGAATGACTAATTCTATGCAAATTACTTTACCATATTTTCATGTAATTCAATAGTGACTGGTACATTAAATGATTGAATGTAGTCAAGAGAGAACTGAATTCCTCTCCAGATTGCAGAAACACTCTGATGATTCCCACAAAACATGAAACTTAGATTAGATAGGACTTCCAAGAAAAATCTTCTAATCATCCTTTATCACTCTGAGTTGCTTAAACTAGTCTCAGATTTTCTATTACAAAGAAAGTGATTCCATTCATTGTAAAATGTATGATCTTAGTTGTAGAAATAATAATCATCAATATCTCTATTTGTAATTTATAAACATTAATTCAAAGTAATGAGTTCGTTACATTGTACTTTTATGAATGATTAGTGTTTTTCTTGTTTTATTGACAAAAAGACATTTTTTTAAAAGGGAGTAAACAATTGAAGAAGAATGTGACCTTGTTATGTATGCATGTTAGTTAGTTAGTTTGTTATTTTTGAATCTATTCTAAATAGAGAATATCAAAATGTGTAAATGGTTGGTATCAACATCTCTGATAGTAACAGCTGTTTATAAAAAAATAATCTCTATGAATTTTCATGTTTTCTCTAATTTGGCATCCAGTGATAAGTAAGTTATGTATATTGCTTTTTTTGGGAGAATAACAAGCACGGAAAAGAATAATTTTTGTTTATCAGTTAATCAATAAAAATAAAATATGCTTACTATGAATTTGTCACAGCTTAATTGTAATCTGTGTGAAATGTTCATTCATTTCACCTAATCATTTATTTAATAACTTTTTTTATAATTAAAATCACTAGCTGACCATAGTCAGGGAATACTAATGAATCTAGGACAATAATGAATTGCTTGTGCTGAACATTCAGCCTTTAAGAAAGATTTTCATTCAACGAGCTGATATCTAATGATGGACAGATAAATAGTCTTATATATCAACAATAAGGAAAAAAAACACACACGCAAAAGTATTCAATGCCATTCATACTCGTTATCATGTTAAGTTTTTAAGACTGTTAAAATCAACACAAGAATAGATGTAAATAATGCCTGTACATATGAAATTCAGCTATTGAGGAATCTTAATTCAAAATCAATGAAGTGTTGTAATTTTCAGCTTGTATTATTCACATCACATTTACATTACACATTTTCATCACAAAATCATTTATTCATTGTTTCATCTTCAAATTAGTTTTAAAATTAAGAATATCAAATAATTGTGTTATCAATTATACATATAAATATATATATATTTTTCGCTATGAATGATATTTTTCTAATTTTTGATAAAAAAAATTCAAATCGATAATCATTTTATATTTTTAATGTTTTCAATTTTTGTCACTATGGTATGCTTATTAAATAAAGTTATTTTATCATGATTATTATTATTATTATTATTAATATTATTACATTGTTAAACACCAATTAACAGAAATTATATCACATAATTATTGATTAATCAATAAACTAATGATAGCAGATTACTCATTCTTATTATTCATACGTTTAAAGTATGCTAACGTATGAAATTGAAACATTCTATGTCTATTTTATAAAACATATATGCATATTCACGTATGTTATCATGCGTGAACATGCTATTATTATTATTATTATTATTATTATTATTATTATTATTATGACATTATTCTACGGTGGTCATTCTCATTTGATTGGATAAAATAACGTTTGACCTTGTTAGGGAAAAGTGGCTTAGAGTTACCTTGAAAGTTTTATTTGAGGCAAACACATCCAAATAATTGAATAGTAACATAATTATATTTTTGGACAGTTTTGAATTTGGAATTTAACCATTACATTGTAATTATGATAATTTTGAAAGAATTTCGATTTATTGAAAATAATGATTAAGCATGAACTTACGATAATAAATACCATTGATGTACGGAAATAAAAAGGTGACTGATAAGTAAAGTTGTTTGAGAAACCTTTTCTCAACTTCCGGTCAGTTATTTCTCTAGAGGAAGTAGAAGACTGATGAGCGAAGAACAGTCATTCTATTAGTACGCAGTGTTTTAACCCTAAGACAAAATATACTGATTATAAGGTTGGTTTTAAGTGTTTTGTCAGTCAGTATTGTAAGATATGGAGAGTTGAAAAAACAACCAACCATTTTAATTTAGTTCGATAAATAAACAACAGTCAAATAAGGTGATCATTTTGTTGCTTTGTCACAGGTTAGTGTATTTATGATTTAATTTTGTGGTACGTGAGATAAAGATTAGTGTTTAACAGCTAAAAAGCCAAACGTTTCAGTCAGTTGAATAATCGTAAGAAACGTATAAAATGACAAATTTGAACACTGGTTCAATATATCATACTATATCAGCATACCAAGATGAAATAATCAAGAGAAATTGCAGAAGAGTAGAAGTAATAATAATATCAGCAGTAGTAGAAATCCCTAGATCAATCAGAGTTAGACATTAACACCGTTGGATGCCGACCCAGTGGTCCGATGGTTAGGCGTTCGTGCACAATACCGAAGGTCCTGGGTTCGAATCGTGCGAGGTGCAGGAGTCGTGGCTGTGCACTGCTGATGAGTCCCATACCAGGACGAAACGGCCGTCCAGTGCTTCCAGGTCTAACAATGATTGATTGATGATTTCAAGTGTGTAAAAACATAAAACCTCCAAAACTCTAATCGAAAATATAGTAGTAGAAAATGCTACCTTAATGTGATATCGTTCAAGAAGAAAGAATAAATTCAAGGAATAAAATGTATCAACTTTCCAAGTCAAATACTGAAGGAAGAAAATACGTAAATACATATCAGCAATTGTGATTGACTAAGAAATATGTCACACAACATCTCTAAACACTGATAACCCTTATCATACGGACCACAACCAGTTAGTCTATATCTACCAATGCAGTTTAGACTAACATTTACTAACTTCATGGACTGATGATATTTCTTGATGCGGCCATCAGTAGCTTCCTTCTAACCTTATAAGCATCGCCCTTTGAGCTAGGCGATGACATCGTACTACTAACATATATTAAAGTCAGATTCCATTGCATGTATGTCAAAATAAATCGTTTTTGTTTAGTAGTACAATACTTTTGTGAGTCATCTTCACTATCTTCAGTTAAAAATCTTTCCCCCTTATATCAAAGTAATGAATGGCTGATAAAATGAAGTTATGATTTTCAATCTGAAGTGTAAATTTCATCAAGTTAGTCAGTATGACCAATATCGATTTACTTCAAAATTCAACAGCAAAATCTATGAGTAGACATATTTTAAAAATTTAGGACCAAGTCATATTGGTTTTTAGCTGAATAAACAATGATGTCACGCTACAATAGTTGGATATGCATTTTTCAAATGTTTACAGAAAGAATTATGTATCTTCATAGATTTAAAACTTTTGATCGGTTTCACGTTGAAGTCTTCCGTGAGATTTTTAGCAAGTGGTCGTAAATTTTGTCATCTGTCAACTAATAGTAATCAACTCAATGCTAAAATTGATTTTGAAAGCTTTATTCATCAACTAATTACATGTGTAATATCTTAGAAATGTATACTGTCTAGAATGATTGACATTTAAAATGAATAATTGCTGTATTTATCTTTATCAGTTGATAATTTACTCGTGGTTATGTTGAGAAATATTCAAGAGATAAACACTATCATGTGAATAAAGAAATTTTGTTCACTGAAATTGAAATAATTCGAACATATTACCTGTTTTATAGTTATCTGGAATAGCTTACTACTACTATAATCGAAACGAAAATATAAACGCAATGAAGATTTAACTAAATATTTAAGTTTCTTTTGATTTCCAGACAGATATAATGTGGCTAGCAGTAGAATTCAGAACATGCCTTTTGTTCTATTTGGGACTCGTCAACTCGATGTATCCCTAAGTAAATGTACACACTGAGACTCAAGTTCCGTATGTTTCACAGCGAATGCTATTCAGTCTTTGATTTCAATGTGGGCATGAACATGCCGGTCTATTTAGCTGATGTCCTAAATAAGATGAAAGTCGTGTTTTGGATTTCCCCAACAGCTAAAATTTATCCATTTTAGTAAAAAATGCTAATGTTAGAATTGTGATAAGATACTTATCTACCTAAGGTTGAACATAACAAGTAAAAGACTAACCAACAAAGGGATAATTCAAAGTTAACTAATAATAATTTAAGCAGTCAAATTGTCCAATAACATAAAAGTATTTTTATCAAGTGTTCTTCAACGTTATGACTCATTATTATCATGTATGTTTAGTCCCATAATTTTATTTGTACATTCTATTATGCATTCATAAAAACAGTGTTATCCAGGGCATATGTACCATATATACAATGTATATATATATAAACGAGACAAAGGACAAACATGGAAAATTATGTTCATTTTTCTTTGCATCCATAATTTTTTTTTATTATGACGATAATGTCTTGACCATTAACAAAAAAAAATGCAAAATGTACAAATCAGAATAGAGCTAGTTAATATTAATGAAAACACGAATACATGAAATGTTTATTCTTTTTTTATTTTCAATGTTCAATAAAAGTGAAATATCTAACATTTTCGAGGTCGTTTAATAGTTAAGTGTTTATAAAAGAGCATGACTTTCTTCACACTGTGAGTTTCAGTTCAATCATATACAGCTAGCTATATTTGATTAACCCAATGCAGCTTCACTTCAACTTGAAAAATGTAAAAGCAACCAGACTAAAAGTTAGAGTATGAAATGAGATCCTCGGTAAAAATTATGCTTCTTTACACTGCAATCACCTATTAAATAAATAAAATAATACCTGAAAAGATTCGAAAGTTGATACACTACAACTAAATGGACACGTATCTTATCTTCATAAAATGTTTTAAAAAAAAACAGACAATTACATTTAGTGTAGTTCTTAAGCCTAATAGTCGTACAGTATATAAAACAATACAAACATTATATTGATCGCTACTATCAACAACTGATCACTTCTCCAGGAAGTCAGGTACAAACAGTTAGAACACACGAGGATTTTTTGGATGGGTTGGTGAGTGATGACTGCTGGATTTTTACGACAACTATCATTTTCTTCATGATACTTATACACCCTGCAGATGAATCTAACCGATGGATATCAAATCTAGATTGGCAGCTTCCCGCTGATTTTTTCCTGTTGAAAAGTTGTATACTCTAACAGGACATCCTCCCAATGATCTTCGATATTTAGTGATTCTCTAGTTGATGTTAGTTTGAGATGTGAGCTATCTTTGCACTGGAAAATCATTACAAATCGATTATATACATATATACCTCCTGACGAGTCCCAAACAGGACGAGACGCTCGACATAGATCCTAGTTCTAGCCAGCTAGCTAGTAATGCTTATGACTTAATGGCAATATTAAGGCAATCCACACAGAATGTGCACATGCCAAGGTGACTTATCGATTCAAATAACCAATACAAATGAATTATGGTTAACAATGTTTTCAGATAAAAAGTTTGACTTTTGAAACATCTTTTGTCGCACCGATTTTCTTCCCTCAATGAAGTAAAAGAGAGAATAAACTGCTAGCACAACCGATAATCATCTCCTAGAAGACTAATAAAACACCTAATAGATACAAATATTTTTCACTCGATGATAAAAGTTTGCATGAAAATTATGATGAATTGAGTTTATATGTGTGTGAAACTCTGACTTAACGGTTGTTATAGCAGTCAACTTTCAAGTATTTTTAATGGCAGCATATACGAAAACTCAAGTCACACTAAATTCAGCTTGAATACAAGAATAGTTAATGTTAGTTAATGTCACGTGATAAAGTGTAGCTTTAGAACTGGGTACACAAACACACCTTTACTTAATTACTTAGTAGTTTAAACATTTAAGCTTAAAATTTTGATGAATTCCATTAGTTAGTAAGTCATAAGGTAGTATCACATTAAAGTGTCAGTTAGTCAATCAATCAGTAATCAATCAAACATAAGCAACGTAGAAATTGACGCACATAGGTTTATTAGTTCAAGCTGCAACATTACACATAGAAGACACATTGAGATAAAACTATTAGGATGAATGTTAAAATAGTATAAGTAACAATGAAAAGTATGCAACAACGACAGTATGGTTTTAGAAGAAACAATTAAATCGTGGAACACAAAAACATGTTGATAGAACAGTGACAAGATGTAATTGGTCTGAAAAATGTAATGTATTTGCGCTATACATTTCGAACAATCTGGTCACACATATTTACTTGTCAAGGCATTTTATATGAAGATGAATAAAAGGTCAATCAAATAAAAGTTCAAATAGACATAAGGTGATAATTGTAAATAAAGGAGAGAGAAAATTAACGTAATATGAAAAGAATAAAGAAGGGTAGGAAAATTGTCACATTACCCTATGCTTAAAGACTGCCAGAGTAAATTCAAGATTATGACAAAATGTTTCTGCACACATAAAGGCGATTTTAATTTACGAATAGCCAAGGCCGCCATAAACCTCAAAATTCGTCCTTCAACATTTCTATACAATGTTTTGAAGGCTGTCTTGATGTCAATCTTATGCCCTGTCTCAAATTATGTGTTTTGTGATCGATGAACATGGTTTTCTATTTCCCACGCTAATCGGCTCATCTGACGTTAACTGATTTTGAAGCCACTTAGGTACATGTTCCACAACCCTTGATTGCAAAGTCCGATTACTCCTCCCTATGTACGTGTGTGTCCACACAAACATGTAAATTGATAAATACAATGGGATGTGATGTAATCATTAGAGCAACGTTTAGGTATATGAGAAATCATGGACTTGGTCTTTTCAATGATAATCAGTTTAGCAGCGTTGTATGTTTTCTCTATGGCTGCTTTTAGTCTCTGTCTTAATATTAGACCATTTACTTCACCTCTAAATGGTAAAGTGATATAAACCTTTTTCTTTTCAGCAGAATCAAACACTTGCTTTTGTCTTAACTGCTCTCTACACCTATTGATAAACTTTAGCGGATAGCCATTTGAAATCAATGCTTCAGTTAAGAATTTCGCATCGTCGTCAAATGTTTGTGTGGACACACATACATAGGGAGGAGTAATCGGACTTTGCAATCAAGGGTTGTGGAACATGTACCTAAGTGGCTTCAAAATCAGTTAACGTCAGATGAGCCGATTAACGTTGGAAATAGAAAACCATGTTCATCGATCGCCAAACACATAATTGAGACAGGGCATAAGATTGACATCAAGACAGCCTTCAAAACATTGTATAGAAATGTTGAAGGACGAATTTTGAGGTTTATGGAGGCCTTGGCTATTAGAAAATTAAAACCCCCTTTATGTGTGCAGAAACAATTTGTCATAACCTTGAATTTACCTTGGTAATCTTTAAGCCTAGGGTAATGTGACAATTTTCCTACCCCTTCTTATTCTTTTCATATTACGTTAATTTTCTCTCTCCTTTATTTACAATTATCACCCTATGTCTATTTGAACTTTTATTTAATTGACCTTTTATTCATCTTCATATAAAATGCCTTGACAAGTAAATATGTGTGACCAGATTGTTCGAAATGTATAGCGCAAATACATCACATTTTTCAGATCAATTACGTCTTCTCACTGTTCTATCAAAATTTATAAAAGGGACTAATTGTTTTAAATTTCTAAAAAGAAGAACACAAAAACATGTTGGAAAGCTTTAAAACTCAAGATCTAAGCAGAAAGACCATTGTCATTAAGTACGGAAACGTGTCATCGGACTTCTCACTTTGCTCTGCAATGTTACATGTTAAAAAAATTTTCTTTCAACCTATTGTTACCACACTAGCTAATATTGACTGTCAAGGTTGATAGTGGTTATTCACGTGTATTACATATTACAAACCACTTAAGTTGATGAAAATGAACAACCTTAACAATCGAATAGTCATCTTTATTCAGTATCCTGCATCTAACTTCCAACCAAATCTCCTAATGGTTCCAACAAACATGAGCAAAACTTTGTAAGCATTTATGATCAATTGCTAGTGACCTTTGAATATCTTATGATTTTTAAAGGGATTTTTATAGGCATAGATTTTGCGAGAATTCACTATCATAAATGATATTCATTCTCTACATTGCCGATCCACATCATTTAGGTAGTCTTACGAAGATGATCAGATTTTTATGGTGTGATAAAAACAACAGTTGTGAAAATTGTTCGAATTTTTTTTGGCAGTTAAAGATCTTAACCAATGAAATTCGACCTTAGCATTAAATAAAATAAGTTCAAAGTTCACAGTAAAATATAGAAATTTCAATGAAGTTTTTTTTTACAACAGGATAAATAAAATATGAATTTCACTAAATTAATCAAATGTATGAGTATACACTAATGACATGTTATGTTGTAAGACAAAATAGATAGCTAGCTATTTTGTCTTACAACATAACATGTCATTAGTGTATACTCATACATTTGGTTAATTTAGTGAAATTCATATTTTATTTATCCTTTTGTAAAAAAAACTTCATTGAAATTTCTATATTTTACTGTGAACTTTGAACTTATTTTATTTAATGCTATGGTCGAATTTCATTGGTTAAGATCTTTAACTGCCAAAAAAAATTCGACCAATTTTCAAAATTGTTGTTTTTATCACACCATAAAAATCTGATCATCTCCGTAAGACTACTTAAATGATGTGGATCCGCAAAGTAGAGAATGAATATCATTTATGATAGTGAATTCTCGCCTAATTTATGCCTGTAAAAATCCCTTTAAAAATCATAGGATATTCAAGGTCACTAGCAACTGATCATAGATGCTTACAAAGTTTTGCTCATGTTTGTTGGAACCATTAAGAGATCTGGTTGGAAGTTAGTTGCAGGATACTGAATAAAGATGACTATTTGATTGTTAAGGTTGTTCATTTTCATCAACTTCAGCGGTTTGTAATATGTAATACACGTGAATAACCACTATCAACCTTGACAATCAATATTAGCTAGTGTAGTAACAGCAGGTTGAAAGAAGATTTTTTTAACATGTAACATTGCAGAGCAAAGTGAGAAGTCGGATGACACGTTTCCGTACTTAATGACAATGGTCTTTCTGCTTAGATCTTGAGTTTTAAAGCTTTCCAACATGTTTTTGTGTTCTTCTTTTTAGAAATTTAAAACAATTAGTCCCTTTTATAAATTTTGATAGAACAGTGAGAAGACGTAATTGATCTGAAAAATGTGATGTATTTGCGCTATACATTTCGAACAATCTGGTCACACATATTTACTTGTCAAGGCATTTTATATGAAGATGAATAAAAGGTCAATTAAATAAAAGTTCAAATAGACATAGGGTGATAATTGTAAATAAAGGAGAGAGAAAATTAACGTAATATGAAAAGAATAAGAAGGGGTAGGAAAATTGTCACATTACCCTAGGCTTAAAGATTACCAAGGTAAATTCAAGGTTATGACAAATTGTTTCTGCACACATAAAGGGGGTTTTAATTTTCTAATAGCCAAGGCCTCCATAAACCTCAAAATTCGTCCTTCAACATTTCTATACAATGTTTTGAAGGCTGTCTTGATGTCAATCTTATGCCCTGTCTCAATTATGTGTTTGGCGATCGATGAACATGGTTTTCTATTTCCAACGTTAATCGGCTCATCTGACGTTAACTGATTTTGAAGCCACTTAGGTACATGTTCCACAACCCTTGATTGCAAAGTCCGATTACTCCTCCCTATGTATGTGTGTCCACACAAACATTTGACGACGATGCGAAATTCTTAACTGAAGCATTGATTTCAAATGGCTATCCGCTAAAGTTTATCAATAGGTGTAGAGAGCAGTTAAGACAAAAGCAAGTGTTTGATTCTGCTGAAAAGAAAAAGGTTTATATCACTTTACCATTTAGAGGTGAAGTAAATGGTCTAATATTAAGACAGAGACTAAAAGCAGCCATAGAGAAAACATACAACGCTGCTAAACTGATTATCATTGAAAAGACCAAGTCCATGATTTCTCATATACCTAAACGTTGCTCTAATGATTACATCACATCCCATTGTATTTATCAATTTACATGTTTGTGTGGACACACATACATAGGGAGGAGTAATCGGACTTTGCAATCAAGGGTTGTGGAACATGTACCTAAGTGGCTTCAAAATCAGTTAACGTCAGATGAGCCGATTAACGTTGGAAATAGAAAACCATGTTCATCGATCGCCAAACACATAATTGAGACAGGGCATAAGATTGACATCAAGACAGCCTTCAAAACATTGTATAGAAATGTTGAAGGACGAATTTTGAGGTTTATGGAGGCCTTGGCTATTAGAAAATTAAAACCCCCTTTATGTGTGCAGAAACAATTTGTCATAACCTTGAATTTACCTTGGTAATCTTTAAGCCTAGGGTAATGTGACAATTTTCCTACCCCTTCTTATTCTTTTCATATTACGTTAATTTTCTCTCTCCTTTATTTACAATTATCACCCTATGTCTATTTGAACTTTTATTTAATTGACCTTTTATTAATCTTCATATAAAATGCCTTGACAAGTAAATATATGTGACCAGATTGTTCGATGTGTAAAGCTCAAATACATTACATTTTTCAGATCAATTACATCTTGTCACTGTTCTATCAAAATGTTTTTGTGTTCCACGATTTAATTGTTTCTTCTAAATTCATACTGTCGTTGTTGCATACTTTTCATTGTTACTTATACTATTTAACATTCATCCTAATAGTTTTATCTCAATTTGTCTTCTATGTGTAATGTTGCAGCTTGAACTAATAAACCTATGTGCGTCAATTTCCACGTTACTTATGTTTGATTGATTACTGATTGATTGACTAACTGACACTTTAATGTGATACTACCTTATGACTTACTAACTAATGGAATTCATCAAAATTTTAAGCTTAACTGTATGTATGAGCTACTAAGTAATCAAGTAAAGGTGTGTTTGTGTACCCAGTTCTAAAGCTACACTTTATCACGTGACATTAACTAACATTAACTATTCTTGTACTCAAGCTGAATTTAGTGTGACTTGAGTTTTCATATATGCTGCCATTAAAAATACTTGAAAGTTGACTGCTATAACAACCGTTAAGTCAGAGTTTCACACACATATAAGCTCAATTCATCATAATTTTCATGCGAACTTTTATCATCGAGTGAAAAATATTTGCATCTATTAGGTGTTTTATTAGTCTTCTAGGAGATGATTATCGGTTGCGCTAGCAGTTTATTCTCTCTTTTACTTCATTGGGGGAAGAAAATCGGTGCGACAAAAGATGTTTCAAAAGTCAAACTTTTTATCTGAAAACATTGTTAACCATAATTCATTTGTATTGGTTATTTGAATCGATAAGTCACCTTGGCATATGCACATTCTGTGTGGATTGCCTTAATATTGCCATTAAGTCATAAGCATTACTAGCATAGAGGGATGGTGGCTAGAACTAGGATCTATGTCGAGCGTCTCGTCCTGTTTGGGACTCGTCAGGAGGTATATATGTATATAATCGATTTGTAATGATTTTCCAGTGCAAAGATAGCTCACATCTCAAACTAACATCAACTAGAGAATCACTAAATATCGAAGATCATTGGGAGGATGTCCTGTTAGGGTATACAACTTTTCAACAGGAAAAAATCAGCGAGAAACTGTCAATCTAGATTTGATGTCCATTGGTTAGATTCATCTGCACGGTGTATAAGTAATCATGAAGAAAATGATATTTATCGTTAAAAATCAAGCAGTCATCACTCACCACCCCATCCAAAAAATCCTCCTGTGTTCTAACTGATTGTACCTGACTTCATGGAGAAATGTTCAATCGTTGATAGTAGCCATCAATATAATGTTTGTACTGTTTTGCATAGTGTATGACTACTAAGCTTAAGAACTACACTAAATGTAATTGTTTTTTTTTTAAAAACATTTTATGAAGATAGGATACGTGTCCATTTAGTTGTAGTGTATCAACTTTCGAATTTTTTCAGGTATTATTTTATTTATTTAGTAGGTGACTGCAGTGTAAAGAAGCACAATTTTTACCGAGGATCTCATTTCATACTCTAACTTTTAGTCTGGTTACTTTTACATTTTTCAAGTTGAAGTGAAGCTATATTGGCTTAATCATAGATAGCTAGCTGTATATGATTGAACTGAAACTCACAGTGTGAAGAAAGTCATGCTCTTTTATAACACACTCAACTATTAAACGACCTGTAAAATGTTAGATATTTCACTTTTATTGAACATTGAAAAGAAAAAAGAATAAAAACATTTCATGTATTCGTGTTTTCATTAATATTAACTAGCTCTATTCTGATTTGTACATTTTGCATTTTTTTTTGTTAATGGTCAAGACATTATCGTCATAATAAAAAAAAATTATGGATGCAAAGAAAAATGAACATAATTTTCCATGTTTGTCCTTTGTCTCGTTTATTTATATATATACATTGTATATATGGTGTATATGGTATATATGCCCTGGATAACAGTGTTTTTATGAATGCATAATAGAATGTACAAATAAAATTATGGGACTAAACAAACATGATAATAATGAGTCATAACTTTGAAGAACACTTGATAAAAATACTTTTATGTTATTGGACAATTTGACTGCTTAAATTATTATTAGTTAGCTTTGAATTATCCCCTTTGTTGGTTAGTCTTTTACTGGTTATGTTCAACCTTAGGTAGATTAGTATCTTATCACAATTCTAACACTAGCATTTTTACTAAAATGGATAAATTTGAGCTGTTTGAAAAATTCAAAACACACCTTTCATCTTATTTATGACCTCAGCTAAATAGACCGGTATCACAGAGTTCATGTCCACATTGAAATCAAAGACTGAATAGCGTTTGCTGTGAAACATACAGAACTTGAGTCTCAGTGTGTACATTTACTTAGGGATACATCGAGCTGACGAGTCCCAAATAGGACAAACGGCATGTTCTGAATTCTGCTGCTAGCCACATTCTATCTGTTTTGACATCAAAAGAAACTTAAATGTTTAGTTAAATCTTCATTGCGGTTATATTTTCGTTTCGATTATAGTAGTAGTAAGCTATTCCAGATAACTATAAACAGGTAATATGTTCGAATTATTTTCATTTCAGTGAACAAAATTTCTTTATTCACATGATAGTATTTATCTCTTGAATATTTCTCTACATAACCACGAGTAAATTATTAATAAATAAAGATAAATACAGCAATTATTCATTTTAAATGTCACTCATTCTAGGCAGTATACGTTTCCAAGATATTACACATGTAATTTGTTGATGAATAAGGCTTTCAAAATGAATTTTAGCATTTAGTTCATTACTATTAGTTGACAGATGACAAAATTTACGACCACTTGCTAAAAAATCTCACCGAAGACTTGAATGTGAAATCGATGAAAAGTTTTAAATCTGCTGCAGATACATATTTCTTTCTATAAACAATTGGAAAATGTATATCCAAATATTGTAGCGCGACATCATTGTTTATTCAGCTAAAAAGCAATATGACTTGGTCCTAATTGTTTTAATATGTCTACTCATAGATTTAGCTGTTGAATTTTGAAGTAAATCGATATTGGTCACACTGACTGACTTGATGAAATTTACACTTCAAATGAAAATCATAACTTCATTTTATCAGCCATTCATTACTTTGATATAGGGACGGGGAAAAGATTTTGAACTGAAAATAGTGAAGGTGACTCACAAAAGTATTTTACTACTAAACAAAAACGATTTATTTTGACATACATGCAATGGAATCCGACTTTAATATACGTTAGTAGTACGATGTCATCGCCTAGCTCAAACGGCGGTGCTTCCTAGTGTAGAAATAGGAGGTTATAAGGAAGCTACTGTTGACCACATCAAGAAATATCATCAGTCCATGAAGTTATTAAATCTTAATCTAACTGCATTGATAGAAAATAGACTAACTGGTTGTGGTCCGTGTGATAAGAATGATCAGTGTTTAGAGATGTTGTGTGACATATCTCTTAATCAATCACAATTGCCGATATGTATTTACGTATTTTGTTCCTTCAGTACTTAACTTGCAAAGATGATACATTTTATTCCTTGAATTTATTCTTTCTTCTTGAACGATATCACATTAAGGTAGTATTTTCTACTACTATATTTTCGATTAGAGTTTTGGAGGTTTGCGTTTTTACTCATTTGAAATCATCAGTCAATCATTGTTAGCCAACTATTAGCAATCTAGAAGCACTGGACGGCCGTTTCGTCCTGGTATGCGACTCATCAGCAGTGCACATCCACGACTCCTGCACCCCACAGGATTCGAACCCGGGACGAACGCCTAACCATCGGACCACTGGGTCGGCATCCAACGGTGTTAATGTCTAACTCTGATTGATCTAGGGATTTCTACTACTGCTGATATTATTATTACTTCTACTCTTCTGCAATTTCTCTTGATTATTTCATCTTGGTATGCTGATATAGTATGATATATTGAACCAGTGTTCAAATTTGTCATTTTATACGTTTCTTACGATTATTCAACTGACTGAAACGTTTGGCTTTTTAGCTGTTAAACACTAATCTTTATCTCACGTACCACAAAATTAAATCATAAATACACTAACCTGTGACAAAGCAACAAAATGATCACCTTATTTGACTGTTGTTTATTTATCGAACTAAATTAAAATGGTTGGTTGTTTTTTCAACTCTCCATATCTTACAATACTGACTGAAAAAAACACATATAACCAACCTTATAAGCAGTATATTTTGTCTTAGGGTTAAAACACTGCATACTTATAGAATGACTGTTCTTCGCTCATCAGTCTTCTACCTCCTCTTGAGAAATAACTGACCGGAAGTTGAGAAAAGGCTTCTCAAACAACTTTACTTATCAGTCACCTTTTTATTTCCGTATATCAGTGGTATTTATTATCGTAAGTTCATGCCTAATCATTATTTTCAATAAATCGAAATTCTTTTAAAATTATCATAATTACAATGTAATGATTAAATTCCAAATTCACAACTGTCCAAAAAAATAATTATGTTACTATTCAATTATTTGGATGTGTTTGCCTCAAATAAAACTTTCAAGCCACTTTTCCTTAACAAGGTCAAACGTTATTTTATCCAATCAAATGAGAATGACCACCGTAGAATGATGTCATAATAATAATAATAATAATAATAATAATAATAGCATGTTCAGTCATGATAACATACGTGAATATGCATATATGTTTTATAAAATAGACATAGAATGTTTCAATTTCATACGTTAGCATACTTTAAACGTATGAATAATAAGAATGAGTAATCTACTATCATTAGTTTATTGATTAATCAATAATAATGTGATATAATTTCTGTTAATTGGTGTTTAACAATGTAATAATAATATTAATAATAATAATAATAATAATCATGATAAAATAACTTTATTTAATAAGCATACCATAGTGACAAAAATTGAAAACATTAAAAATATAAAATGATTATCGATTTGAATTTTTTTTATCAAAAATTAGAAAAATATCATTCATAGCGAAAAATATATATATATTTATATGTATAATTGATAACACAATTATTTGATATTCTTAATTTTAAAACTAATTTGAAGATGAAACAATGAATAAATGATTTTGTGATGAAAATGTGTAATGTAAATGTGATGTGAATAATACAAGCTGAAAATTACAACACTTCATTGATTTTGAATTAAGATTCCTCAATAGCTGAATTTCATATGTACAGGCATTATTTACATCTATTCTTGTGTTGATTTTAACAGTCTTAAAAACTTAACATGATAACGAGTATGAATGGCATTGAATACTTTTGCTATGATAAGTTCATTAAACGTTTAAGTGTGTGTGTGTTTTTTTCCTTATTGTTGATATATAAGACTATTTATCTGTCCATCATTAGATATCAGCTCGTTGAATGAAAATCTTTCTTAAAGGCTGAATGTTCAGCACAAGCAATTCATTATTGTCCTAGATTCATTAGTATTCCCTGACTATGGTCAGCTAGTGATTTTAATTATAAAAAAAGTTATTAAATAAATGATTAGGTGAATGAATGAACATTTCACACAGATTACAATTAAGCTGTGACAAATTCATAGTAAGCATATTTTATTTTTATTGATTAACTGATAAACAAAAATTATTCTTTTCCGTGCTTGTTATTCTCCCAAAAAAAGCAATATACATAACTTACTTATCACTGGATGCCAAATTAGAGAAAACATGAAAATTCATAGAGATTATTTTTTTATAAACAGCTGTTACTATCAGAGATGTTGATACCAACCATTTACACATTTTGATATTCTCTATTTAGAATAGATTCAAAAATAACAAACTAACTAACTAACATGCATACATAACAAGGTCACATTCTTCTTCAATTGTTTACTCCCTTTTAAAAAAATGTCTTTTTGTCAATAAAACAAGAAAAACACTAATCATTCATAAAAGTACAATGTAACGAACTCATTACTTTGAATTAATGTTTATAAATTACAAATAGAGATATTGATGATTATTATTTCTACAACTAAGATCATACATTTTACAATGAATGGAATCACTTTCTTTGTAATAGAAAATCTGAGACTAGTTTAAGCAACTCAGAGTGATAAAGGATGATTAGAAGATTTTTCTTGGAAGTCCTATCTAATCTAAGTTTCATGTTTTGTGGGAATCATCAGAGTGTTTCTGCAATCTGGAGAGGAATTCAGTTCTCTCTTGACTACATTCAATCATTTAATGTACCAGTCACTATTGAATTACATGAAAATATGGTAAAGTAATTTGCATAGAATTAGTCATTCTTAAGGCAACTTATATAACGAATTCCGTTCAGTTATGGAATGCTACAACTATACTGATTTCTATCTGCTGGCAATTTCTAGGTGAAGCTTAGCTGCATGCTACTTATATTGTTTACCTTATAAGTAGTATTCACCACATTAAGAACTACATCTCTTTAATAAATCAGTCTGTTATTTTTATGTAATCAATCAGAGATAGTTATCGTTAAATTAAATTTCTTATTGAATTTGAAAGATAAATCAATTAAAATTAACTTTACGCACGACTTAATCGGATTTACAAAAGTGATTAAGTTCTGAACACCATGATGAGTTGCTTGAATTTTACAAAAACGCTAAAATATGAATATTTAGTTGCTAAGATGCTCAACAATTGGTAAACATTGGAAGTCTAACCAATACAGATTATACTAATTCTCAACAATTATCTAAAAAGACTGCGTAGTAGAAGAGTTCTAGCTAGGACGAATGGTGCATCCAGATTTTCACTACTACTATGGTGCGCGCTACTTATAAGTAGTATATGACGCGAGTGTAAACGTAATGTCTGGCAGCAGAAGATGGAGGAAGATCAAGAAAGGAAGAGTTAGAACACAATCGAATTTGTATGAAACGCATGAATAGTGAAATGTCAGACAATGGATTGATGATGGATTGAAGATTTGCAAATGAACGATTTACGATATGGTTTTCCTATTTTACTGAGTAACTCTGTAATTTGAGATAAATACAATTCGGTTGCCCTCACCTGTGTTCTCCTTCACTACACTACTAGCTAACTTTCCTTGTGAGCAAAATTCCTTTTCAAAACCTATTAGACATTCTGTGTTAAAAAATTACACATGATTTGACTATAAATTATTCTATTAATATCTGTTCTTTCAAAAAAATGTAGGACATAATTCTAAATTCATCTATTAACTGAAAAAGATTCTCGTATCAACTATGTAAATATGTAACATCAGCTACTTCAGTTATTCACAAACAATATGACCTCTGTATTTAATAAAATAAACAACTAATATATGTTTGGTTAAACAGTTGTTGTAGCCTTTTTAAGCTTCGTTACTCACACTCTCCCTCTCTCTCTCTTGTTTGCACACTTCCTGAAAGTTTTCTTTGTTTCTTTCCTATCCCGTACTCACCTACCTACCTATCTACCTACTTTCTATATACTTTTTAATCATAGTTTATAAAAATAAACATCTCAAAATTTATCTACATATCTCATATCCTGGTTGATCATCAATTCAGTTCATAGGTAAGAAGATAACTAACTAATGGCTATATTTAGTTTTGGGAAAAACTATTAATCAGTTCACTTGACAGACTATCAATCATCATCATTATTATCATGAATAATTTGTTCGAAAAAATTTAGTGATTAACTGTTCGTTTGATCTTTTCTTCCATGACAGTAATAAACAATCCGAAATAGATACATGTTTCGTATTTGCCTATTTTTCAAAGTGGATTGTATTCTTTGACTTACATGTGTATGAAATAAATAAATAAGTGTTTTTTCTCTTTTTAGTTTTATAACTCTTCCTTATATAAGTCAAAACTTGTGTCAATCGGTTCGTGTTGTATGATGGTTTAGTTAAAATGAATTTTAACAATTTTAAGTATATCTGACTGATGTAAACAAACTAGAATGTCTTTTATACATTTGGGATCATCAATCAATCATTGTTAGATCACCATTAGAAACATGGAAGCACTAAACGGCCTTTTCGTTTTGGTATGGGACTCATCAGCAGTGCGCATCCACGACTCCTGCACTTCCCAGGATTCGAACCCGTGACCTTCGGTATTGTGCGCGAACGCCTAACTATCGGACCACTGGGCCGGCATCCAATGGTGTTAATGTCTAACTCTGATTGATCTAGGGATTTTGCGCGACCTTACCCATTTGTCTTTGGTAGTTACTGCCTACACCTGACAGGGTTGAACTCCATTTGTCACGTCTTCTCAACTAGAACTCCGCACACAATACCTAAGGTACGGGGTTCGAATCTTGTGAGGTGCAGGAGTCGTGGATGCGCACTGACACTGATGAGTCCCGCACCAGGACGAAACGGCCGTCCAGGGTTTGCAGGTTTCTAATAATGGTGGTCTAACAATGATTGATTGATTGATGATTTCAAATGTGTAAAAACAAACACAAACCTCCAAAACACTGCCTGGAAATCAAATAGAATGTTTTTATTTTAATAAAATTGAAAAAAAAAATTAGTCTATTAAATACTGAAATTAAATGAGAGTTTAATTCTAGCTAACTCATACTATCATAGAACAGGTATAATTTCTTTTTGGGTCTAAAGATCTCTGAAAAATTCCTTATAAAAACTTTTAAGAATCTGGGAATACAGTGAAAGTACTTCGTGCAGTAAGTGTTCAATAGAAACTTCCCAGAGAGTTCTACAAAAAACAGCGAATGATGTGTAGTGCCCTGATATCATTAATCTTTTCACTGATTTCAACTTGGTTCCAGAATCGTCTAAAATACAAACAACACGTATAGATCATTCAGCATATTTTTTCTATACATAAACTAATCTAGAAAATAATAGTGTTTTTGATCATCCCTCAAATGATATTCTGTTGATGATTGAAGGACTATATATATATATATATATATATATATATATATATTATTGATATTATCACATGATTTAAAAAACCTTGAAATGCAAGAAAAGTACTTAAATGGAATGCTTTTTCATGCTTCAAATAATGATGTTTTCACAGTGTTCAATACAGTGACAAGATGTTAATGACTTCATCAAGAATATGAATTAAGTAATTTTGAAATTATGCCATAATAATAATAATGAGTTGAAGAAGTTAAAAAAATAAACCTTTATTAATCAAAATGATTTGAGAAACATGTTGCACATTATTCGACCATTTGCTTAAAATATTGAAATCATTGACTAAAAATCATTGTAAAGTGTGCTAGCTAATGAAGAGTTCCTGGTTGATGGATTTTAAGAACATGCCTATCTATTGTTAAATATTAATTTTATAAAGATATGAATAGTTTAAATGCGCACTCTTTAAAACTACCACACAAACGATTATGTTATGTGCTGATCATGATGTGCGCGAGAACCGCCCAAATTGACTACATGATCGAAAAGGAAAGACTTCAATAGAAAGAAAGTCTATTCATCAACTGAATCCTGTGTACAAATACATGCATTTAAATATCTAAATCTCTTTTCCTTAGAAAAATAAACAAACTTCTTGACCAATGATATGCATTCGTCCTTTAAGATATTTCTGATTGTCATCAAAGATCTTTTTTTTATTTAACTACTTCTGATTGGTTTATAATATCAAAATTGTCAACGATATTCATATTGTATGATTAGTAGATGCTTAGGTTGTTGTATTTTTATATTCTTCTATTTTTAACTTTTCGTTTGACAGCTACATCGTCATGTATCCTGTTATTCTAAACTTATCATTAACTGATTATTTCACTTTCAAAAGGTTTTTTCTTGGATCAATTATGTAAGTAAAAAAAGTGGGAATTGCAATTTCAGCATGAAAATATTTTTCTTTTTCCTTGTACAATACTGTCATATTAATTGAACACGTTTAAAGATAAGAAGAGTGCGCGGATAATGGGAGGAATATACGAAATGACCTAAGGGGAATCACTTATTTACTAAGGTTTATTCAGTTATAGAGCGTATGATTTTTTTTTAATAGCGTGGCTATTTATTAAATTTTTTTAAATATTTTTTGATTTACAGAATGCCTAAGAATAGATTTCTTCGAAGACGTTTCTGTTTGTGTTTTTCTCGTCCTAATTCTCTGTTTATTTGATGACTTTGTTATCGAGATCATGTGACTACTGATAATAATTAGTAGTAGTAGTAGTAGAAGTAATAGTTGCATGACTAACAGTTTTCATGATTGTATTAGATGAACTTGGCTAATAGGAGGACAAACCATAATGTGTTATTACTCTAAAAAGTCATTAACTATGAGTCTTCATTCATACAAAGGGATTTGAACATCCTGTAAGTTTCTTTAACTATTGCAGTAATGGCGGTAGTTGGATATGTTGTGATAACCCAGTAAAGAGATCTGTTGAAAGGAAACTTGTAGTGAACCTTAGTCATCACATGCCCACGTGATTTTTTCAGACTTTCGGATAGGTAAATTATTTCAATCTTCTGACTGGTCGTATCACCGATTAGTTTAACCTTACCAATTACTCACGTGTAACGCGGGTCATGCTTTTTACATGTGTGTATCCTTAATGCGAATGTGTCTGCATATTTACTTGTATCTGTTTCATGCTAATAAAAACCATATCACTCATCACCCATCACTTCTCATCTCTTATAATTCCCATATATTATCTAATGTCTGTATGTATTCAGTAGGGTGTTAGTGATGGTATCTGGTCAAGGAATCCTGTGTATTTTACGTAGACAACTGTTAATGAACACTTTTATCTTCTGGATGATGGCCTTCGTAGTTCTCCAAGTTTCCGCCCCATACAGTAGAACTGTGTTGATGTTTGTATTGAAAATCCTGATTTTTGGTGTTGATTGACAGTTGTTTTGAGTTCCATATGTTCTTCAGTTGTAGAGAAATGCGACCCTTGTTTTACCGATCCGTGCCTTCACATCTGCATCAGATCGATTTAGCATATTTCTTCTATCTGTGAAACATTTATTCAATGCATTAGATCTGGTAACTAACTAAATGTCTTTAGTGTAACTATCCTCTTGAGATACATATGTAAACATAAAATTAAGTACGTTAATTAATATGAATGCAGTTATTTAAATGAAAATATAAATCAAACACAAGACGACTAATCAATTTCTTATCATTTTTTTTCCTTCTTCCTGTTGATTGGAAGTTCTAGAAATAACTTTTCTATTTATATCAAGATTGGTGTTTTTTTGTTTATCATAATAAAAGTAAGGTATATACATACATATATATGTGTATATATATAAATGTATATATATGACATTTTTGGCATATTAGTTAACTTTTTCCTTGTTACGCGTGTTTACACTTAAGATGTTATTTTTTATTCGTTTGGTTTAGGGTTGTTTTCGTTCAGTTTGCTAAATTTATCTTCAGTGTTTTTTATGTGGTGTATTTTTGTTATTTTTTTTTAAAAATGTTTATATATGAAGTAAAATGATGTAATAACCAACGATCAATCAGGAAATGAACATATTTAAAATATGTTTATACCATGTATATACATGGTTTGTTAGTAGTGTTAACTGTTTTTTAAGTTCATAGGGCTTATAGATTATAGTTAAGCTTAATAATGGCAATTCTCATTCTCCTGGTGATCGACTGGATTATGAAAACAGCTTTATGTGTAGGGAAGCACGGTATCAACTGGACAGTTAGGACGCAGCTGGACGATCTGGACTTCGCAGATGACTTGGCTCTTCTATCGCACACTCAACAACAAATGCAAGAGAAGACGACCAGTGTAGCAGCAGCCTCTGCAGCAGTAGCG